>CM055071.1:41048851-41071351 GCA_029204045.2 Tillandsia leiboldiana | reverse complement strand
ATCCAATGGTCAAAAACCTAATAGCACTAATGACTTGATGTTATTAATAGCATAATAGCCTAGTTATATATATATAATCCAGCTGGAATGCTATCGATAGCACCAAATAATTGGTGCTACGTACCAATTTTTTTACCGTTAGATCTATCTTTTTGATCATTTTTACCTCTTGAATTATACTATTCAACCAACCACCCACTAAACCCTAATGGACCACTATCATCTTAATCGCACATCCCTTAATCCAAGCGCTAAAAACTTGATAACACCAATGATTTGGTGCTATCTATAACATAGTAGCCTAGTTATATATATATATATATAGAGAGAGAGAGAGAGAGAGAGGGGGAGAGTAGAACTTATATACTTTTAAAAGCACAAGTCCAACTAAACTTTGTAAATTTTTTTATCATTGAATTTGTATTGAGATTTGTGATATTGTAAAGTCAACTAAAAAAAGAGAAAGAGAAAGTACAATAGCACGGATCTCAATACAAATTTAATGGTAAAAAATTTACAAGTATTGTTGGGCTTGTGCTTTTAAAAGTATATAAGCTCTTCTCTATATAAGTATATAGAGAGTAGAGTTGTTGAGACCGAAATTTTCGTCACTTGAGGAAATGACACGTGGCGTTTACCATCGGCCGAGGATATCAGCCGATAGGAGAATAAGTCAGTAGAGAGGGACCCACGTCTTGACCAAGACCGGCCTCGGTCACGTGAGAGTGCGACACGTGACGCACGTCCATCGGCTAAAGGCATCAGTCGATAAGAGAAGCAGCCGACAAGGAAGGTCGTATCGTCCGGAATCGATCTCGGCCGAAAGCAAATATTAAACCATCTCAGTCGAACGACGAAAAAGGCGGAGTCAGGATCAATTCTCGGCTGATCGAGACGCAGAAGGAAAGACCTTGGAAGGAAAGAGTAGGAGATTTGGGGCGTGAATCTCGTAACAGCTTCCGGAACGGCAAGCGACGCCTAGCATTGGAAAGCGCCGAAGATCACGCTTCGGCCCGTCGATTAGAGGATGAACCTGGACTAAAAATGACTATTATCCTATTTGAGGAGAATCGACTTAAAAGGAAGTAGTTGAGGAATTTACGATGATTCCCCTTAGATCACGTCAATTACTAAAATCGGCGGTTATGCACATTGGTTCGTAAATGTATAAATAAGCGAACCAACGAAGGAAAAGGGGCCCTGCAACCTCGTAAGCCAGGACCACCCCTTGCTTTTTATATCTTTCATATATGTATTTATCGCATTTTCTAGGAGTATGCTTACTTATAATTTCTTCCCGTCCTCCTCCTTGTATCCCATTTCCAATTAATACAAAATTTCAATCAGCTCATCAGCCGTATCAAATTATTGTCTCTACTACCTAGTTCGGCTAATTTAAGTCGGACGGTCGCGAGAGTTTAAGTGAGAAGAACCTGGCCGAGCAAATCCCTCCTCGGCCGGAACAATAGTTGTTGAGACCAGAATTTTCGCCACTTGAGGAAGTAACACGTGGTGTCTACTATCGGCTAAAAGTATCAACCGACGGAGGTTGAGTCAGCAAAACGGGACTCGTGTCTCGATTTAGACTGGTCTTGGTCGCGAAAGAAAATAGCTCGCAACACGTGCCATTGGCCAAAGACATCAGCCGATGAAGAAAGGGGGATTCGCGCCGATCTCAGTCGCGCAAAAAAGCGGCACGCAACATAGGTTGTCGACTAAGTGCATCAGCCGATAGGAAGAGCAGTCGACGAAAGAGAACAATGCCTCGTTTAGGACTAACTTCGGCCGCCACCAGGCATCGAACTGTCCCGATCAGATGACAAAGAAGGCGAAGTCGGAATTAACCTTCGATTAATCGAGGCGAAGAAGAAAAGACCCACGTCTTGTTTCAGACCGGTCTTAGGCACGACACAAGACGCGACAAATGCCATCGGCTGAAGGCGTCAGTCAGTAGGGGAGTCAGCCGACAAGAAAAACGGTCAACAGGAGGGTTATCGTCTTATCCAAAACCATCTCTCAGCCGAAAAAAGATACCAGGCCGCCCCAGTCTAGCGACGGAAGAAGCGGAGTCAGAGTCAACCTTCGGTTCCCCAAGCTAAAGAAAGAAAGACTTTGAAAGGAAGGAGTGCGAGATCGGGACGCAAATCTCGCAATTAACCCAGAAAGGCAAGCAACGCCCAGCGTTGAAAAGCATCGAGGATTACGTTCTGGCGCAACGGATGAGGAAATGAATTTAGACGAAAAAACAGCTTCTATCCTATCAACTCAAAAGAAAGTCGTTGAGAATTTCACGATGACTCCCCTCAAATCACGCCGATAATTCAAATCGGCGCCTGACAATATGGTTCGGGATGTGTATAAATACCCGAACCATCGAAGGAAAATGGGTCCAGCAACCTCGTAAGCCCGGTACTACCCCAGATTCTTCATTTATCTAGAAGTTGGTTAACTTAACTTTTCATACCTGCATTTACTGCTTTTCTAGGAGTAGGCTTAATTGTAATCATTCTATCCCTACCTTCTTCCTTATATCCCCTTTTTAAAATTAATATAAAGTGTAAACCGGCTCATTTGGCCATGTCTTTATTTTGCGCATTTAGAGTGTAAACTGGCTCATCGGTTGTGTCTTTATTTGTTTATCTTGCGCTTAAAAGTTACAATCGACTCTTTAGCCATACATTTATCTCTCTACCCAGTTCGGCTATTCTAAGTCGAAACCGGCGATCTCTCTGTACCTCTGTAAACCCGCTTCGAGTGTCACCGGTCGTTGCGGTCGTGAGAGTTATCAAAGGAGAACCCGGCCGAGCGGATTTCTCATTGGCACGATCGCTTGATTGTTGGCACGCGGCGCATTTCGACACCTCTGGAGGGTCACCCAGGGGCGATCGCGCGCAAGCCATATTTTGACCCTAACAATAGTATATATATTTTTAAAAGCACAAGCCCAACTATATTTATGAATTTTTTTTCATTGAATTTGTATTGAGATTTGTGCTATTGTAAAATCAACTAAAGATAGAGAAAGAAAAAATATAATAGCACGAATCTCAGTATAAATCCAATGGTAAAATATTTATAAGCATAGTTAGATTTGTACTTTTAAAAGTATATAAACTCTAATATATATATATATATATATATATATATATATATATATATATATATAGAGAGAGAGAGAGAGAGAGAGAGAGAGAGAGAGAGAGAGAGAGAGAGCGCTAGGCTGGAATACTATTAATAGTACCAAGTCATTAGTGCTATTAAGTTTTTAATTCTTGAATTAAAAGATATGTGGTTGAGATGATAGTAGGCCCCTTGGGTTTAATAGGTGGTTGGAAAAATAGTAAAATCTAACGGATAAAAATGATCAAAGTGATTGATCTAAGGGTAGAAAACTTGATAGCACCAATAATTAGATACTATTAATAGTATAGTAGTCGGACTCATATATATATATTTAAATTATATATATTTAAATTATATATATATATATATATATATATATATATATATATATATATATATATATATATATATATATATATATATATATAAAATTTAAAAAAAAAAGAGTCAATTATCAGCTAGTGGGCCCAACAAGTTATTATTACTAGTAGGTCGGGTCGTTATATTTGGTATCAGAGTCAATTATCAGCCGAAAATGTGAGATGAGTCTAGGCTGAACTAAGGTTATATAGTTGGTAGAGTGCGGCTCTCCAAGTATCTCTAGAATGGGTGACCTCCTGAAAGTTGAGGCGTCATATTTATTGGGACTAAAAAAATTAAAATAAGTACGTGCCATTATGACACCTTGTGTGCCAAGCCTTGTATTGTATCATGCCAAGTAACAATCGGTATACTGTCGTGTCATAACACTTTAATTTTTTATTCTTACCAATTATTGTTTTTTAATTGTGCCGCCCGTGCACGTGGCATGGATACGTTCTGCCTAGTCCAAAGTCTATGGGTGTGCTGCCCTGTTTCGTGGTGTGTCGTCCCGTATCGCCCGTATCATAGTGTACCGTCGTCCTTCTATCGGCCGGTGCCCGTTCGTGTCAAATCATACGGTTTAGTACAAATCTATTTACTTACTCTTTATTTTTTCTATATTAAAGGTCAAAAAAGATTTTTTGAGGGTGTCACTGTTGTTTCTACGGCAATGCCGATCACAATAGTACATGTACATCATGATATAATTCATTGTAATGATTATGTTCTTAATTACTATAATATGTACCAACAACAAATGAGTTTTCACTAGTGTCATCAATTTTTATATATAGTCAATGGATCAATTTAGTAACTAATGATGACATTTACCAACATGATTGATCAAGTATGATTTACCTAGTTACTCAATATACTACTATCAGTGGAAGATAAAAGTTTAAATTTTAAAGCTATGATTTGAACATACTGAATCATTTTTAATTTTACATGTTGTTAAATAGTACTCTTATATTAAGATTTGAATTGAGTTTTCATGTTTTTAAAAGTACAAAGTTATTAGTGCTTGTAGCTTTTTAGCCCTTAGATGAAAAGATATGTGATTATGATGGTAGTGGGCCCATTAAGTGAGTGATGGATGAAATAGAATAATGTAAAGATTAAAATTAGTTAAAGGAGTAGATCTAACGGTAGAGTAGCGGACTCTTAAGATTTATATACTTTCAAGGGTCGTATATGATGTAACGATCCGGCCCATTTGTAGTAATACCTTGTTGGGTCTAAACTACCAGTCCAAAATGCTTAAGTTCGGTTATTATTACTAGTGTACATGCCTCTTATATACTCAATCATAATTCCATTCCCATCCGGTGTGGTACTATTAGGATGTCACAGATTCTCTCCGTTTAGGTCTGACGTTCTTGTCAGTCCAAACACACACACAGAGCTCAAGATCACCAGGCGATATTCGTCTTGTCTCGCTAGCCTTCGTCATTCTCATCCTTGCTCAGCCAAGACTCATCACACATTTCTGACTGGTGATTGACTCTAATACCAAATATAACGATCCGACCCACTAATAATAATAACTAGACTTAAATATTTTGGGTTTTGCTTTGGGTCCAACGAGTTATTATTACTTACGGATCGGATCGTTACATATGATTATTTTGATTTGGACTAGATAGATGAGAGAGATGCATTAAAAATATTTAAATATCCTAGAAGTAACACTATCTTAAAAAAAAAAAAAAAAAAAAAAAAATGCGTGCCAAAATCCTACTAGGGGGCAGCGCACCAGTGGCACGCCTATCCTTGATTCTTATAATTTGTCAATGGTTTCATACTTTTGCAAAGACAAACTCGGCTTTAAATTCGAACCTGGTCTACTTTTGTTTTGTTTTCTTTTTTTATTTTTGGGGAAGAATCAGGAGCTTTGGCCCCTACAACCAGAGATTGGAACCAACTAAGCTATTTTCAAACTAAAATTTGAATGTAGTTAATCAAACAATGGCATCTACAATACTAGCTAATATATATATATATATATATATATATATATATATATATATATATATATATATATATATATATATATATATATATATATATATATATATATATATATATATATATATATATAGAATTATGCTAGAATACTATCGATAGCACCAAACCATTGGTGCTATCAAGTTATTAGCCGTTGGATAAAAAAATATACGGTTGGAATTATAGTGGTCCCCTAGGGTTTACTAGGTGGTTGGTTGAATAGTAAAAATCTTAGGGAACCACTATAATCCCAACCGCATATCTTTTTATCCAACGGCTGAAAACTTAATAGCACCAATTGTTTGGTGCTATCGACAGTATTCTAGCTGTACTATATATATATATATATATATATATATATATATATATATATATATATATATATATATATATATATATATATATATAGTAGGACTTGTGTGCTTACACGGAGCCCTCCGTGCTCCCAAATTGTTTTTAATGTTGAGACTTCCAAATGGACGATCGGTTATGTTAGACTTGATAAAAAATACTTGATAAAAAATATTTGAAATATTTAGAAAGTAAATTTTGCGATTTTTCGATATCATTTACCTAGTGATCGAAATGGCTTAAAATTAACGGCTGAAAATAAATCTCACAAAATAAGATGATATGATACTAAAATTTTAAATCAAAAATATTGATCTTGCTCTATATAATATAAAAAAAAATTTATCAAAAATTTTACGTGATTTGGAACTTTCTACACCGTTAAACTTGCAAACGGCTCACACACCCATTAAAATTATTGATTTTGAGCCACTTTGATCACTAGGAAAATAATATCGAAAATTCGTGAAATTTAATTTTTAGGCCTTTTAAATACTCTAGATCAAGTTTAACAAAACCGATCGTTCATTCGGAAGTCCTAATATCAAAAACAAATTGAAAGCACGGAAGTCTCCGTATTTTTAAAATCACATAAGCCTAGCTATATATATATATATATATATATATATATATATATATATATATATATATATATATAGGAAAATGCTATGTGTACACCCCTTTCGGGGTGTACATCATACACCCCACCCATCTAAGAGTGGGGGTGTGATGATGGGTCACCTGATGTGACCCGTAAAAAGTATCGCCACCATTAAAATGGTGGAGGTGTATGATATACACCCCTTCGGGGTGTACATGTAGCATTGCTCATATATATATATATATATATATATATATATATATATATATATATATATATATATATATAACTAACATGCTTTATCTATCATCAAATTAAGCTCATTGTTTTCAACATTAATCATGATAAATGGAGATATGGTATGCAGGTTGCTGCAGAATTTGTTGCCACCTTCATCTTGATCTTCAGTGCTGCTGCAACACCAATAGTGGATCAAAAGTACAGTGGTGTAGAAGCACTTACAGGCAAAGCAGTTTCAGCTGCAGCAGCAGTCACAGTTATGATCATCTCCATGGGCCATATTTCAGGGGCTCATATGAATCCATCAGTCACATTAGCTCTAGCACTGTTCAAACATTTCCCTCTGCTAAATGTTGTTCCCTACATAGTGGCTCAGTTGTTGGGATCCATCTCAGCCTCATTTGCTCTTAAGGCCATCTTCTGTCCTTTCCACTCTGGTGGGGTTACTGTTCCTTCTGTCAGCACTGCCCAGGCTTTCTTCCTTGAGTTTGTCATCACTTTCATCCTCTTGCTTGTTATCACTACAACTGCCACAGATTCACAAGCTGTCAGTTTATTTTCTTATTCCATTTATTTTCTTTGATTACATGAACTTTGTCCGAATCGTAATTCACCACTTAAACTTTAAAAATACTGAAATTTACCACTTTAACAGTAATTTCGTCGCAGTTCGTCGCAGAAACTATTAAGTCATGTGATCTAGTATTACTGTGTGCTTAGCTAGATAATGTAAAGATGGTAAGTAACGACATTTTAATGTTCAAACGGTGAACTGTAATTCGGTCAAAGTTTACACAATTTTGCAACTTAACTAAAGATTTTCTTTCCTTTTTGTTGGCTAGGTAAAAGAATGGATAGGAATAACAGTCGGGACTACTGTTTTGATGAATATTTTCATTGCAGGGTCAGTAAACCAAAGACTAGATCTCTAGATAAAATAATGAGCGCATGTTTGGCCTGCGCTGAAGCGAAACGTTGTTTGAGTAGAACTGTTTGGAGAAGCTTCAATTCATTAAAATCCGTTCAATAGCTTTACAATAGAGAATCAAATTGGAGATTCTCATTCTGAGATTTGTAAGCCACTTTAGATACCTTCTCTTGCGAAAATGTTGAGAAATTTTTTTGACTAAATTATTAAAAACCTTCCAGTAAAATTTCTCTTTTTCATTTTTTTTCAACTTTTAAAAATCTACACTTTGCCTATTCTTAGTTACGGAATTATACACTTACCTTGCTACCGTCATCGTTCCGTAAGTGGTTGAAGGGTTGATACTGTTGATAAGCAAGTCTCAGTTTTAATGACTGCAGCGATGATGCTGCAACACATCAAATATGGTCACAGAATTATAAAATTACTTACAGAACGATGACGACGGGGGTAAGTGTATAATTTTGTAATTAGAAATGGACAAAATGTACATTTTTAAAAGTCGGGAAAGAAAAGTGAAAAAGCAAAATTTTACAGAAAATTTTGTAATGAGCAATGCTACTCATATATTCCGAAAGGAGTATATGATGTACACCTCACCCATCCTAGAATGGGGTGTACTCCACTGATCACTTCGAAGCGACCAGTGAAGTACATTCCACTCATTCTGAAGTGGAATGTAAGATATACATCATTTTTGAGATGTACAAGTAGTATTTTTCTTTTCGTTTTGTAATTTAGTCAATTTTCCTTTATGAAACTAAGATGCTATTGGGAGATTTTAATGGTGGGGATTCTTGAATCATAATAAAACTATATTAGGGGCCAAACAAGCTCTGATTTATTATTATTATTTTTTAATTAAATTGGAGTATTTATTTGCAAATTGAATTTATGCAGGCCATCAACAGGAGGATCAATGAACCCTGTGAGGACATTGGGACCAGCAGTGGCAGCAGGGAACTACAACAATATTTGGGTGTACATTGTGGCCCCAACTTTAGGGGCAATTACAGGCACTGGAGCATACACTTTTATAAAATTGGAGTGGATAAAATGACTGAGAACTCAAGAATTTATGAGCATTAAAGTTTATGTACTATAATACTTTAAATGCTAAGGCCTCTTTAGATGTCGTTGTCATCGTATGTAAATAAAATAATATAGAATGAAATGATCCATTGCTTGTAATTCTTATGTCTAAGATATTTATTGGTCAGAAGGGTTAGAAGGGTTAAAAGTAAGCTGATGTTGTGCACGGAGTTGAACTCATTGGCCTTTTTTTTTTTAATCTCTTAACCGTTGGCTTTCTTTTTTTTTCTGTTTTTTTTTTTATTTTATTTTTTACGAGATTTGATTGTCTTTGTTTAATTTATTGTTCTTTTAAATGAAACAGATAGTACGTTATTTTTATCTCAATATATATATATATATATATATATATATATATATATATATATATATATATATATATATATATATATATATATATATATATATATATATAGGTTAAATTATAGAAAATCCTCCTGTCATATTCCGCTTTTCCACTTTACCCTCCTGTCATTTAAAAGTCGACAATCTGCCCCCTCGTAATTACCGAATTGTCTTTAGGGGGCAACGACGTTAGCGGAAATGGTAAATTGACGAAAATGCCCCTTTTTTTTCAAGGGATATTTTCTAAGGGTATTTTGGGTATATGAAATTATATTTTCAAAAAAACTGATGGTCAACTCACGGTCAACTCACGGCTGGGGGTTATTGCACAATTCGGTAATTACAAGGGGGCAGATTGTCGACTTTTTAATGACATTGGGGTAAAGTGGAAAAGCAGGATATGACAGGAAGGTTTTCTGTAATTTAGCCATATATATATATATATATATATATAGTACAGCTAGAATACTATCGATAGTACCAAACAATTGGTGCTGTCAAATTTTCAGCCTGTAAGAACTTGAATTTTGAAAATAAATAAATTAATGAAAATGATTGAAGTCCAGTTGAATTGGGATCATGAAACGCACGAATAGCTCAGTGCCCCTTTTCTGCAGTGTAAATTGCACAGAAATAGAGCCAGAAATATTACCTTTCAATCCGAGCCTGATCTCGAAGATCCGAGACCACGAGTGCGACCGTCACGACGAACTGAGTAAAAACCATATTAAACTTGTTCAGATCTGACGGTCGGATCTTCCAGAAATCGGCGTTGAAGCCGGCGGGACCCGCGACTTAAGTCGCAGGTACAATGAACAGTAAACCCTATTTTCGAGTCCCCTTTGCGCCAACGTTGGCCAATCTACTATCTGGACTCCTAATATAGTAGTTCGAGTAGTCAATTCTAGCTATTTTCGATGTTCTGAACGCAATGGCGCAGTCAAAAATTCTGTTTGACGACTCTGGAATCTCGAAAAGCGCGAAAACTGTATTTTGACATAGTTATTATGGACCGAGATTTTATCCGGGCAGTTTCGCGAAAATTAGAGATCGCTACCTGATAGGTCTCGTCGAGCCGGACGTCATGTCGCAGTCCATTTTCCGTTTCGACAACCGGATCGCCTCGAAAAGCGTAAAATACAGCGAAAAATGCGACTTTTGCATAATAACCCCTATAAAACATGCCTCGGAAAGCGTGCCACTGCATAGAGAGGGACCTAAGTGCAAGATGGTTGCTACTGTGAAGGACCAAGGTTGAAATACCTAAGCTTGAAGGGCTAAAACGCAAAGTGGCAAATCCTATATAACCATGCATACCCGAGCTAGGGTTTTCCAAAACCCTCGTAGCCCTCAGCCCTTAGCCGCCGCTCTAACAGACCCTCTCCTCTGCCGCTCTCCTCGGACCCAGCCGCACCGGCCTCCGCCTCCTCCACCGCGCCGGAAAAGGAGGATCAAGCCATTATCTTGATCTCGGGTCTGAGTGGAGGTGATTCTTGGAGAGGGCCTGAGCGATCCAGACTTGAACCTGTGGACTCCTCTGGGTGGCCGCGTCCAAGCTGAGGTGACTCTGGTCTCAGCCGCCGCCCGGCGCCGCCGCGCACCACCCTTCCTTCTTCCATCCTTCCGGTGAGGTAAGACCTTGGGAATTTCTTCTTCGTTTTGGCTTTTGGGCCCGACTACGGTGTTCCTGACGATGAGACTACTACCCAGGTGCAGGCCCAGCCGGCGCCGTCATCCCGATCTCCGGCGAGGGACCCTTATTGCCGGATTATTGATTCTGGACCGATCACGGGCGTGGGCTCCATCCTGCCGTCAAGATCGAGATCAACGCCGTTGGCCCGACTCCTCTCGGTGACTGCAGCATCCCCACGAAGCCGGATGAGGATCGGTTGAGGATCGGGCCCAAACGAAGTTGCCCTAGAAACCGGGTTGTTGGCACCTTCGCCGATCGTCGCCGTCCGGCGCCGCCGCCGCCTTTTTGCGTCGGCCAACACTGCACCAAGCCTCCGGACAGCGAGGGGAAGCTTCTTGTCCATCTTGCTCCGGCCCGGAACCACCGCGCCGGAATCCGCCATTAACGGCTGTTGAAGCTTCTCCGACCTCGCCGGCGCCGCCTTGCCGTCGCTCCCAGACGCCGGAAAACCGACCAGGTGAGCTCCTCTGATCCTTGGGAGTCCCTCCGTGGCCTTGCATGTCCCTCTTAACGTGGGGTTTTCTGGTTCCAGGGTTGCACCCGATTGTGCACTCGGGCTCCCCTCCGGCCAACTCCGGCGATCCCGGACCCCGGCGACCACCCAGGTAAGATCCAATCAACCCATTTGGGATCCCCACCATCTTGGTTTTGGCCTAGGGTACTCCTGTAACCGAGGTTCCAACTTGCACCCGAATTGTAGGTTTCGGGCTCACCCCCGGCCGTCGCCGCCTCCGGCCGCCGCCGGCCGACCCAGCTTGGACCCGAGACCTCCTGGGACCATCAGCTATCTGGTGCTCACCTTTGTAGGAGCTTGGCAGCGAGTTTTTCCAAGAAAGCCTGAACCCGAGATCTTGTTGGAGCACTACCTTGCTCCGGCCATCTTTCCGGCCGGCCTCCGGCACGCGCAAGGTGAGCACACCACTTCTCTGTCCCTGCTTAGTATCATGCTCTAGCTAACTTGCTGTAAGATCAATTAATAATCAAGTTTATGAAAGTAGCAAAATGGGACACTAGTAAATCTTGGGCCAACTTTGAAATTGGGCCCCGTGCCAGCCCAACCTTGTGAGCACGGGATCCGTCTCGACATAACGGACGCGCTGGAACTTACGGCGTCATCGTCGGATCCCCGGATTGTAAGAACGAGCCGAAATAGTCAAATAAACTAAGATTACTATGCAAATGTTGATACTTTATGGACCCACTTGTAAATTTGCCACCCTGGCTGACCTCAGACAGTAGTTACGCACCACCTGGCCATTTTGTTAGGGTTCCGATGGTCCCCGTTGACCAGGAATCAGATATCGATCGACGAATTGACCGATTTAACCCGTTTAAGCCTTCTGTTAGTGTGGCGTCGTCGGGAAGGATTTGTGTGAGTCTATTACTGACCAGATCTCATTATTCAGGGCCCAGTTGCTCAGCACCAGCCTCCCAGTAGCTGTGCGGGAGTTCGTGGATCTGCCTTCATCCAGGTGGGTTAGCTTCGGCCCGGGCTAGCTTTTTGGCCCTCTGGTTGCTTTAGTCCAGTTGGACCCCTGTTTTTGACTTCCCTGCTGATTATATGACCTATCTTGACATATCACGATGTCACTGTTTGACATTGACCTGATTAGACCTGTGATTGAGATTTCTTGTCACGATCAGCTGATTAACATATACATACTCCCTGATTATTCCTGACTGATCCTGATTGATTGAGATATAGATTTGCATGATTAGATGATACCTGTTGATTCCTGTCATTGAGATATTTCTTGATATACGTCGATATGCATGATTGATTGATCCTGATTGATAGACACTACTCGATATGCATGATTGATTGATCCTGATTGATAGACACTACTCGATATGCATGATTGATTGATCCTGATTGATAGACACTACTCGATATGCATGATTGATTGATCCTGATTGATAGACACTACTCGATATGCATGATTGATTGATCCTGATTGATAGACACTACTCGATATGCATGATTGATTGATCCTGATTGATAGACACTACTCGATATGCATGATTGATTTATCCTGATTGATAGACACTACTCGATATACATGATTGATTCATTCCGATGAATAGATATAGACAGATGATTCCCTGTTGGGATTTCGGCGTGTGCCGACTACTCGGTCACTAGACCGTGAGATTGATCATTGTGACTTGCCATGCACTGCTGTACTTCACGAACATTGCCGGGGTCGCTCCCCGTGGCTATTGTTCTTTACCGGTAAAGTGGTCTGGAGGAAGGACCCGTGAGCCCCAGATAGCACATATGGGTGCGGGGTTATGTCAGTGGGATAGGTGCAGAGAGTGGTATGAGCCTGAGGTCCCCGTGACCAATAATGGCATTGGTTGGGTGCTTGATATTCTTGTGATTGATGCATAGATTATATACTCCCATGTTCTAGCATGCTTTTCAGTACCTATTCCTGTTCTGTTATATTGGATTGGTTCTGGTATTTTCCGTACCTGTATATGTACTGTCACTTGATTATGCTTCATGCCAGTTCATTTCATATGCCAGCTTATGATTGATTACTTGCCTAGTTAGTTTATCTGTGGATTTTGATTATGAGTGGACGTTTATGTTTTCCAGCATGTATGATCTACAGTTTTATGATTGATTCCAGTATACTTACCTGCAGTTCTTATTCTGATTACTAGTAGACCTCTATGCTTTCCAGCTTTTCCTGTTGACTCTTACTATCCGCAGATTTTAGTACCCAGTAGGTACGATTAGCTGAAGCTCGGCTCGTCGTGCCCACTGGGATGCACTCCGGTGTATCTCACACCCTCGGGTGACTGTTGTAGGTCCGTCGGGTGGTGAGATGTCGGGACGATCCAGTGAGCCGATTACGATAGAGCTGTCCCCATGAGCATTATATATCGACGACTTCGGCAGACATTTACTTTCCGCATTTCATTCCAGTTTATCGTGAGTTAGACATTTAAAATACTGATGTAATTACCGATTGTGAATTATTCCTGCTGACTAGATTAGTAGTTGTACTGAGATATCTGTCGCTGATTACTAGCCTAGCCGTGCATATATAGGGGAGTCCCTGTTCGCGGAATAGAGAGTTCCCTATATGTGTGGCGGTCTGTTACGCCTGTTTTGCAAACTCTGATTTAATCAAAAAAAAAATTTCAGACCTGATTTTTAAACTCGGGGCGTGACAGATTAGATGGTATCAGAGCAATAGGTATACGGTACCTAGGAAAAGATGATTAGGAACTGGTTAGTATGAACCCTAGGATGACTTATGTCGCGAGAGCGCGGGGTATTTGTCTGATCGTTAGGAGCTCCGGTGTATTTTCACACTATGAGTCGTGTCCCCAACTTGAGGTTGGCGACGGATTATGGTATTTCACTTTTCTTTTGATAAGCACGTTGGCTGCAGACAACGTACTGTCGAAAGAGCTGAGGAATACCCCACCCTGTAAAGGGGAATATCATGATTGGGTCTATTTGTCTGCTTACTTAAATTTAGTTTCCAAGGTTGTCTTTGGACAACGATGTTATTGTTTCAGCATTGATATTCCAGACCATATTGGACCTTGGGTAGGTCTCAGATAGTCGTGTACATAGTGGACAGATTGTATTTGTCATTAATATAGACATTCGTTCGATCTTGCGGCCACTAGCCACGTTGATCTCGCCATATCTTGCAACTGATTCGATAATAGAAATAAGTGGTAGTGCAGTCTACCCTGCTTGATCGCCTAAAGGAGGGACAGCAGTTGGACCCCTCCCCCCATAAGATTCGTGAACTGATACCACTGGGACAGACTGACGAACCACCAACTGCACGCCGATGGCTCTATCCAATTCAGGGGCCGTTGGTGTGTTCCAGATAACGGTAAATTAAGGACATCCTTACTGAGACACCACTGAAAACCCTGGCTCGAGATGAGAAGAAGCTGAGGAACAGATCGATCCCCTACGACAACGTACAATGGGGGAACCATGATGGAGCATTTTCCCTAGTTATTTGATTCTTAAGTTGTGTTAAGTTTCAGGGACGAAACTTCCTTTTTGGTGGGAGAGATGTAAGAACTTGAATTTTGAAAATAAATAAATTAATGAAAATGATTGAAGTCCAGTTGAATTGGGATCATGAAACGCACGAATAGCTCAGTGCACCTTTTCTGCAGTGTAAATTGCACAGAAATAGGGCCAGAAATATCACCTTTCAATCCGAGCCTGATCTCGAAGATCCGAGACCACGAGTGCGACCGTCACGACGAACTGAGTAAAAACCATATTAAACTTGTTCAGATCTGACGGTCGGATCTTCCAGAAATCGGCGTTGAAGCCGGCGGGACCCGCGACTTAAGTCGCAGGTACAATGAACAGTAAACCCTATTTTCGAGTCCCCTTCGCGCCAACGTTGGCCAAATCTACTATCTGGACTCCTAATATAGTAGTTCGAGTAGTCAATTCTAGCTATTTTCGATGTTCTGAACGCAAAGGCGCAGTCAAAAATTCTGTTTGACGACTCTAGAATCTCGAAAAGCGCGAAAACTATATTTTGAACCAGTTATTATGGACCGAGATTTTATCCGGCAGTTTCGCGAAAATTAGAGATCGCTACCTGATAGGTCTCGTCGAGCCGGACGTCATGGCGCAGTCCATTTTCCGTTTCGACAACCGGATCACCTCGAAAAGCGTAAAATACAGCGAAAAATGCGACTTTTGCATAATAACCCCTATAAAACATGCCTCGGAAAGCGTGCCACTGCATAGAGAGGGACCTAAGTGCAAGATGGTTGCTACTGTGAAGGACCAAGGTTGAAATACCTAAGCTTGAAGGGCTAAAACGCAAAGTGGCAAATCCTATATAACCATGCATACCCGAGCTAGGGTTTTCCAAAACCCTCGTAGCCCTCAGCCCTTAGCCGCCGCTCTAACAGACCCTCTCCTCTGCCGCTCTCCTCGGACCCAGCCGCACCGGCCTCCGCCTCCTCCACCGCGCCGGAAAAGGAGGATCAAGCCATTATCTTGATCTCGGGTCTGAGTGGAGGTGATTCTTGGAGAGGGCCTGAGCGATCCAGACTTGAACCTGTGGACTCCTCTGGGTGGCCGCGTCCAAGCTGAGGTGACTCTGGTCTCAGCCGCTGCCCGGCGCCGCCGCGCACCACCCTTCCTTCTTCCATCCTTCCGGTGAGGTAAGACCTTGGGAATTTCTTCTTCGTTTTGGCTTTTGGGCCCGACTACGGTGTTCCTGACGATGAGACTACTACCCGGGTGCAGGCCCAGGCCGGCGCCGTCATCCCGATCTCCGGCGAGGGACCCTTATTGCCGGATTATTGATTCTGGACCGATCACGGGCGCGGGCTCCATCCTGCCGTCAAGATCGAGATCAACGCCGTTGGCCCGACTCCTCTCGGTGACTGCAGCATCCCCACGAAGCCGGATGAGGATCGGTTGAGGATCGGGCCCAAACGAAGTTGCCTTAGAAACCGGGTTGTTGGCACCTTCGCCGATCGTCGCCGTCCGGCGCCGCCGCCGCCTTTTTGCGTCGGCCAACACTGCACCAAGCCTCCGGACAGCGAGGGGAAGCTTCTTGTCCATCTTGCTCCGGCCCGGAACCACCGCGCCGGAATCCGCCATTAACGGCTGTTGAAGCTTCTCCGACCTCGCCGGCGCCGCCTTGCCGTCGCTCCCAGACGCCGGAAAACCGACCAGGTGAGCTCCTCTGATCCTTGGGAGTCCCTCCGTGGCCTTGCATGTCCCTCTTAACGTGGGGTTTTCTGGTTCCAGGGTTGCACCCGATTGTGCACTCGGGCTCCCCTCCGGCCAACTCCGGCGATCCCGGACCCCCGGCGACCACCCAGGTAAGATCCAATCAACCCATTTGGGATCCCCACCATCTTGGTTTTGGCCTAGGGTACTCCTGTAACCGAGGTTCCAACTTGCACCCGAATTGTAGGTTTCGGGCTCACCCCGGCCGTCGCCGCCTTCCGGCCGCCGCCGGCCGACCCAGCTGGGACCCGAGACCTCCTGGGACCATCAGCTATCTGGTGCTCACCTTTGTAGGAGCTTGGCAGCGAGTTTTCCAAGAAAGCCTGAACCCGAGATCTTGTTGGAGCACTACCTTGCTCCGGCCATCTTTCCGGCCGGCCTCCGGCACGCGCAAGGTGAGCACACCACTTATCTGTCCCTGCTTAGTATCATGCTCTAGCTAACTTGCTGTAAGATCAATTAATAATCAAGTTTTATGAAAGTAGCAAATGGGACACTAGTAAATCTTGGGCCAACTTTGAAATTGGGCCCCGTGCCAGCCCAACCTTGTGAGCACGGGATCCGTCTCGACATAACGGACGCGCTGGAACTTACGGCTCATCGTCGGATCCCCGGATTGTAAGAACGAGCCGAAATAGTCAAATAAACTAAGATTACTATGCAAATGTTGATACTTTATGGACCCACCTTGTAAATTTGCCACCCTGGCTGACCTCAGACAGTATTACGCACCACCCTGGCCATTTTGTTAGGGTTCCGATGGTCCCCGTTGACCAGGAATCAGATATCGATCGACGAATTGACCGATTTAACCCGTTTAAGCCTTCTGTTAGTGTGGCGTCGTCGGGAGGATTTGTGTGTGTCTATTATGACACAGATCTCATTATTCAGGGCCCAGTTGCTCAGCACCAGCCTCCCAGTAGCTGTGCGGGAGTTCGTGGATCTGCCTTCATCCCAGGTGGGTTAGCTTCGGCCCGGGCTAGCTTTTGGCCCTCTGGTTGCTTTAGTCCAGTTGGACCCCTGTTTTTGACTTCCCTGCTGATTATATGACCTATCTTGACATATCACGATGTCACTGTTTGACATTGACCTGATTAGACCTGTGATTGAGATTTCTTGTCACGATCAGCTGATTAACATATACATACTCCCTGATTATTCCTGACTGATCCTGATTGATTGAGATATAGATTTGCATGATTAGATGATACCTGTTGATTCCTGTCATTGAGATATTTCTTGATATACGTCGATATGCATGATTGATTGATCCTGATTGATAGACACTACTCGATATGCATGATTGATTGATCCTGATTGATAGACACTACTCGATATGCATGATTGATTGATCCTGATTGATAGACACTACTCGATATGCATGATTGATTGATCCTGATTGATAGACACTACTCGATATGCATGATTGATTGATCCTGATTGATAGACACTACTCGATATGCATGATTGATTGATCCTGATTGATAGACACTACTCGATATGCATGATTGATTTATCCTGATTGATAGACACTACTCGATATACATGATTGATTCATTCCGATGGATAGATATAGACAGATGATTCCCTGTTGGGATTTCGGCGTGTGCCGACTACTCGGTCACTAGACCGTGAGATTGATCATTGTGACTTGCCATGCACTGCTGTACTTCACGAACATTGCCGGGGTCGCTCCCCGTGGCTATTGTTCTTTACCGGTAAAGTGGTCTGGAGGAAGGACCCGTGAGCCCCAGATAGCACATATGGGTGCGGGGTTATGTCAGTGGGATAGGTGCAGAGAGTGGTATGAGCCTGAGGTCCCCGTGACCAATAATGGCATTGGTTGGGTGCTTGATATTCTTGTGATTGATGCATAGATTATATACTCCCATGTTCTAGCATGCTTTTCAGTACCTATTCCTGTTCTGTTATATTGGATTGGTTCTGGTATTTTCCGTACCTGTATATGTACTGTCACTTGATTATGCTTCATGCCAGTTCATTTCATATGCCAGCTTATGATTGATTACTTGCCTAGTTAGTTTATCTGTGGATTTTGATTATGAGTGGACGTTTATGTTTTCCAGCATGTATGATCTACAGTTTTATGATTGATTCCAGTATACTTACCTGCAGTTCTTATTCTGATTACTAGTAGACCTCTATGCTTTCCAGCTTTTCCTGTTGGCTCTTACTATCCGCAGTTTTAGTACCCAGTAGGTACGATTAGCTGAAGCTCGGCTCGTCGTGCCCACTGGGATGCACTCCGGTGTATCTCACACCCTCGGGTGACTGTTGTAGGTCCGTCGGGTGGTGAGATGTCGGGACGATCCAGTGAGCCGATTACGATATAGAGCTGTCCCCATGAGCATTATATATCGACGACTTCGGCAGACATTTACTTTCCGCATTTCATTCCAGTTTATCGTGAGTTAGACATTTAAAATACTGATGTAATTACCGATTGTGAATTATTCCTGCTGACTAGATTAGTAGTTGTACTGAGATATCTGTCGCTGATTACTAGCCTAGCCGTGCATATATAGGGGAGTCCCTGTTCGCGGAATAGAGAGTTCCCTATATGTGTGGCGGTCTGTTACGCCTGTTTTGCAAACTCTGATTTAATCAAAAAAAAAAATTTCAGACCTGATTTTTAAACTCGGGGCGTGACTGATTAGATGGTATCAGAGCAATAGGTATACGGTACCTAGGAAAAGATGATTAGGAACTGGTTAGTATGAACCCTAGGATGACTTATGTCGCGAGAGCGCGGGGTATTTGTCTGATCGTTAGGAGCTCCGGTGTATTTTCACACTATGAGTCGTGTCCCCAACTTGAGGTTGGCGACGGATTATGGTATTTCACTTTTCTTTTGATAAGCACGTTGGCTGCAGACAACGTACTGTCGAAAGAGCTGAGGAAATACCCCACCCTGTAAAGGGGAATATCATGATTGGGTCTATTTGTCTGCTTACTTAAATTTAGTTTCCAAGGTTGTCTTTGGACAACGATGTTATTGTTTCAGCATTGATATTCCAGACCATATTGGACCTTGGGTAGGTCTCAGATAGTCGTGTACATAGTGGACAGATTGTATTTGTCATTAATATAGACATTCGTTCGATCTTGCGACCACTAGCCACGTTGATCTCGCCATATCTTGCAACTGATTCGATAATAGAAATAAGTGGTAGTGCAGTCTACCCTGCTTGATCGCCTAAAGGAGGGACAGCAGTCGGACCCCTCCCCCCATAAGATTCGTGAACTGTTACCACTGGGACAGACTGACGAACCACCAACTGCACGCCGATGGCTCTATCCAATTCAGGGGCCGTTGGTGTGTTCCAGATAACGGTAAATTAAGGACATCCTTACTGAGACACCACTGAAAACCCTGGCTCGAGATGAGAAGAAGCTGAGGAACAGATCGATCCCCTACGACAACGTACAATGGGGGAACCATGATGGAGCATTTTCCCTAGTTATTTGATTCTTAAGTTGTGTTAAGTTTCAGGGACGAAACTTCCTTTTTGGTGGGAGAGATGTAAGAACTTGAATTTTGAAAATAAATAAATTAATGAAAATGATTGAAGTCCAGTTGAATTGGGATCATGAAACGCCACGAATAGCTCAGTGCCCCTTTCTGCAGTGTAAATTGCACAGAAATAGGGCCAGAAATATCACCTTTCAATCCGAGCCTGATCTCGAAGATCCGAGACCACGAGTGCGACCGTCACGACGAACTGAGTAAAAACCATATTAAACTTGTTCAGATCTGACGGTCGGATCTTCCAGAAATCGGCGTTGAAGCCGGCGGGACCGCGACTTAAGTCGCAGGTACAATGAACAGTAAACCCTATTTTCGAGTCCCCTTCGCGCCAACGTTGGCCAATCTACTATCTGGACTCCTAATATAGTAGTTCGAGTAGTCAATTCTAGCTATTTTCGATGTTCTGAACGCAATGGCGCAGTCAAAAATTCTGTTTGACGACTCTGGAATCTAAAAAGCGCGAAAACTATATTTTGACACGTTATTATGGACCGAGATTTTATCCGGGCAGTTTCGCGAAAATTAGAGATCGCTACCTGATAGGTCTCGTCGAGCCGGACGTCATGGCGCAGTCCATTTTCCGTTTCGACAACCGGATCGCCTCGAAAAGCGTAAAATACAGCGAAAAATGCGACTTTTGCATAATAACCCTATAAAACATGCCTCGGAAAGCGTGCCCCTGCATAGAGAGGGACCTAAGTGCAAGATGGTTGCTACTGTGAAGGACCAAGGTTGAAATACCTAAGCTTGAAGGGCTAAAACGCAAAGTGGCAAATCCTATATAACCATGCATACCCGAGCTAGGGTTTTCCAAAACCCTCGTAGCCCTCAGCCCTTAGCCGCCGCTCTAACAGACCCCTCTCCTCTGCCGCTCTCATCGGACCCAGCCGCACCGGCCTCCGCCTCCTCCACCGCGCCGGAAAAGGAGGATCAAGCCATTATCTTGATCTCGGGTCTGAGTGGAGGTGATTCTTGGAGAGGGCCTGAGCGATCCAGACTGAACCTGTGGACTCCTCTGGGTGGCCGCGTCCAAGCTGAGGTGACTCTGGTCTCAGCCGCCGCCGGCGCCGCCCGCGCACCACCCTTCCTTCTTCCATCCTTCCGGTGAGGTAAGACCTTGGGAATTTCTTCTTCGTTTTGGCTTTTGGGCCCGACTACGGTGTTCCTGACGATGAGACTACTACCCAAGTGCAGGCCCAGCCGGCGCCGTCATCCCGATCTCCGGCGAGGGACCTTATGCCGGATTATTGATTCTGGACCGATCACGGGCGTGGGCTCCATCCTGCCGTCAAGATCGAGATCAACGCCGTTGGCCCGACTCCTCTCGGTGACTGCAGCATCCCCACGAAGCCGGATGAGGATCGGTTGAGGATCGGGCCCAAACGAAGTTGCCCTAGAAAACCGGGTTGTTGGCACCTTCGCCGATCGTCGCCGTCCGGCGCCGCCGCCACCTTTTGCGTCGGCCAACACTGCACCAAGCCTCCGGACAGCGAGGGGAAGCTTCTTGTCCATCTTGCTCCGGCCCGGAACCACCGCGCCGGAATCCGCCATTAACGGCTGTTGAAGCTTCTCCGACCTCGCCGGCGCCGCCTTGCCGTCGCTCCCCACCGACGGAAAAACGACCAGGTGAGCTCCTCTGATCCTTGGGAGTCCCTCCGTGGCCTTGCATGTCCCTCTTAACGTGGGGTTTTCTGGTCCAGGGTTGCACCCGATTGTGCACTCGGGCTCCCCTCCGGCCAACTCCGGCGATCCCGGACCCCGGCGACAACCCAGGTAAGATCCAATCAACCCATTTGGGATCCCCACCATCTTGGTTTTGGCCTAGGGTACTCCTGTAACCGAGGTTCCAACTTGCACCCGAATTGTAGGTTTCGGGCTCACCCCCGGCCGTCGCCGCCTCCGGCCGCCGCCGGCCGACCCAGCTTGGACCCGAGACCTCCTGGGACCATCAGCTATCTGGTGCTCACCTTTGTAGGAGCTTGGCAGCGAGTTTTTCCAAGAAAGCCTGAACCCGAGATCTTGTTGGAGCACTACCTTGCTCCGGCCATCTTTCCGGCCGGCCTCCGGCACGCGCAAGGTGAGCACACCACTTCTCTGTCCCTGCTTAGTATCATGCTCTAGCTAACTTGCTGTAAGATCAATTAATAATCAAGTTTTATGAAAGTAGCAAAATGGGACACTAGTAGCTTGGGCCAACTTTGAAATTGGGCCCGTGCCAGCCCAACCTTGTGAGCACGGGATCCGTCTCGACATAACGACGCGCTGGAACTTACGGCGTCTCGTCGGATCCCGGATTGTAAGAACGAGCCGAAATAGTCAAATAAACTAAGATTACTATGCAAATGTTGATACTTTATGGACCCACTTGTAAAATTTGCCACCCTGGCTGACCTCAGACAGTAGTTACGCACCACCTGGCCATTTTGTTAGGGTTCCGATGGTCCCCATTGACCAG
>CM055071.1:40951548-41048751 GCA_029204045.2 Tillandsia leiboldiana | reverse complement strand
TCTAGCATGTATTTTTATTATAATGAAAAATGATAGTTGCCTGGAATATTGTATAATGCTAACTTGTACCCCTAATTATTTTTAGTAGGTTTCCTATTATCATGGACACAGACCTGTATATTTAGGTGGCATTCGGACTGCATCTGAACCGTCTTAAAAATCACCGAACTTGTTTTAATGGAAATTTGACCTTAAAATATCCTTTTAAATTATTAGATTGCCCAGAAGGGTCGGACGGGTTCAGAGTGATGTGCCTTGTGCCTGGTGGCCGGAGTGGAATTTTACTTGACTCCGTGGAGAGTTTCTAGTGTCTTGGGGGTTTCATGGGCTTTATCAGATTGAGTCGTGGAGGGTTCTATTGGTTCCGTGAGATGCCGCCCAGTGAGAGGCGATGCCGCCTAGTGAGGGGCGATGCCGCCCAATGAGGGGCGATGCCGCCCAGTGAGAGGCGATGCCGCCCAGTGAGTGGCGATGGTTTGGCCTGTTGAGGCGGTTCCGTGAGATGCCGCCCAGTGAGAGGCGATGCCGCCCAGTGAGTGGCGATGGTTTGGCCTGTTGAGACGGTTCCGTGAGATGCCGCCCAGTGAGAGGCGATGCCGCCCAGTGAGTGGCGATGGTTTGGCCTGTTGAGGCGGTTCCGTGAGATGCCGCCCAGTGAGAGGCGATGCCCCCAGTGAGTGGCGATGCCGCCCAGTGAGTGGCGAAGGTTTGGGCCTGTGAGGTGGTTTCACACGAGGGTTCTATTAGTTCCGTGATATGCACCAGTGAGTGGCGATGCCGCTCAGTGAGTGGCGAAGGTTTGATGGTTCTATCGTTTTCGATTAGCATTCTCTTTGAGTATGATATTTGTGGCATATTAACTGTAGTTTTTTTCAGCTTTCGTATTATCTATCTGCATACCTATTGTTTTGCGCAGCGGTAGACTTAGTGGGCATACCGTGGATATTGGTGACGGTACCCACTGGGAACTACCTTCTGTAGTAGTTCTCACACCCGCTGTGGTGACAGGTTTCCTGAGGTTGCTGTTCCGGCTTGGTTCTCGCGGAGACAGCTGATTGAGGTGGGGACGTGGCTGTGTAGCTCCTTACCCATTTTATTTGAGAGTCAGAGGTAGAGGTACCTTGTATTTTATGATTCCACTTTTGTACTGGACAGTCGAGTGATTTGTGAGGATAGTTTTATTTTCATAGCTGAGATACTATGCATTTGAGGATTTATTATATTCAGATGTTCAGTGTTTGATTCTGTAGCTATTAGTTTTATTCAGCTCTGATACATGTTTAGCTATAGATCTCTTGCAGGGTAGACGCTTCATCTGTGCGGCAGTTTCCGTAAAGATGGCGGATCTGTTGGCGAGCCGGGTCGCAGTTTCGACCCCGGGGCGTGACAGATTCCTGTTGGATTTCGGCGTGTGCCGACTACTCGGTCACTAGACCGTGAGATTGATCATTGTGACTTGCCATGCACTGCTGTACTTCACGAACATTGCCAGGGTCGCTCCCCGTGGCTATTGTTCTTTACCGGTAAAGTGGTCTGGAGGAGGACCCGTGAGCCCCAGATAGCACATATGGGTGCGGGGTTATGTCAGTGGGATAGGTGCAGAGAGTGGTATGAGCCTGAGTCCCCGTGACCATAATGGCATTGGTTGGGTGCTTGATATTCTTGTGATTGATGCATAGATTATATACTCCCATGTTCTAGCATGCTTTTCAGTACCTATCCTGTTCTGTTATATGGATTGGTTCTGGTATTTTCCGTACCTGTATATGTACTGTCACTTGATTATGCTTCATGCCAGTTCATTTCATATGCCAGCTTATGATTGATTACTTGCCTAGTTAGTTTATCTGTGGATTTTGATTATGAGTGGACGTTTATGTTTTCCAGCATGTATGATACAGTTTTATGATTGATTCCAGTATACTTACCTGCAGTTCTTATTCTGATTACTAGTAGACCTCTATGCTTTCAGCTTTTCCTGTTGACTCTTACTATCCGCAGATTTTAGTACCCAGTAGTACGATTAGCTGAAGCTCGGCTCGTCGTGCCCACTGGGATGCACTCCGGTGTATCTCACACCCTCGGGTGACTGTTGTAGGTCCGTCGGGTGTGTGAGATGTCGGGACGATCCAGTGAGCCGATTACGATAGAGCTGTCCCCATGAGCATTATATATCGACGACTTCGGCAGACATTTACTTTCCGCATTTCATTCCAGTTTATCGTGAGTTAGACATTTAAAATACTGATGTAATTACCGATTGTGAATTATTCCTGCTGACTAGATTAGTAGTTGTACTGAGATATCTGTCGCTGATTACTAGCCTAGCCGTGCATATATAGGGGAGTCCCTGTTCGCGGAATAGAGAGTTCCCTATATGTGTGGCGGTCTGTTACGCCTGTTTTGCAAACTCTGATTTAATCAAAAAAAAAATTTCAGACCTAATTTTTAACTCGGGGCGTGACACAGCGTTGAATGAAAAGATATGCGGTTGGGATTATAGTGGTCTCCTAAGATTTTTACTATTCAACCAACACCTAGTAAACCCTAGGGGCTCACTATAATTCCAACCGCATATTTTTCATCTAACGACTAAAAACTTGATAGCACTAATGGCTTGGTGCTATCGATAGTATTCTAGTATAATTCTATATATATTTGTTAGCCACAGAAAATAAAAATAAAAATTTGGAAGTAATTATTTTTTGGCTGGAAATTATTTCGCGAAAGAATTACCAACCATCACATTTGGCAGAGTGCCTTGTAAGTTAACCAATCATGATAACAATAATAAAAAAATATATAAAGTTGGTGATTGGAAAAAAAAAAAAAATGAGAGAGCAAAATAAGGCCTTAATCAAGCTATAAAATGAGATTGCAACCATATTAAGAAATGTAATGATTATAACAAGGGATAATTACCATAAAAAAAAAATATAAGTTGGTGATTGGAAAAAAAAAAAGAGGCTAAATTACAGAAAATCCTCCTCTAATATTCCGCTTTTCCACTTTACCCCTGTCTTTTAAAAGTCGACAACCTGCCCCCTCGTAATTACCGAAATATGCATTTACCCCCCTGCCAGATATGAAAGTCCATCCATGAGCCTCTAATGAGCCAATTGCTTGTAACAAATTGATAAGAAACCAATTCATATTAGAGGGTTCTCCAAAATTGCCGCCCCGCTGCACCATTTGACTAGGAAAGGCGAGAAAATTCATCTGTCTCCCGAGTGCCAAGTTAGTTTCGATGAACTAAAGCGTCGACTAACTGCGACACCAGTCCTGACTCTACCAATTTCGGGCGAAAATTTTGTTGTCTATTGCGATGGTTTGCGGATTGGTCTAGGGTGTGTCTTGATGCAGCAGGACAAGATTATCGCTTATGCATCGCGACAGTTGAAACCTTATGAGAAGAACTACCCCATACACGATCTGGAGCTTGCAGCGGTGATTTTTGCTCTCAAGCTGTGGAGGCATTATCTCTATGGCGTTCACTGCGAAGTCTTTACTGATCATCAGAGTCTTAAGTATCTCTTTACCCAGAAAGAGTTGAACTTAAGGCAAAGGAGATGGCTCGAGCTTCTGAAGGATACAACCTAACCATTCAGTACTACCCTGGTCGGGCGAATGTGGTAGCTGATGCGCCGAGCCAGAAACATGTATGGCCGAGCTCAAGATGATCATCGAGTAGGATCGTTTGGTGGAGGAGTTCCAGAGGCTAGATCTTGAGGTTGTCCAAGCAGGATCGATTGCTCGACTTTTAGTGTTGGTGGTTGCAACCTACTTTTATGGATCGCATAAAGGATGGACAGCAGCGTGTAGTATGCCGTTTTTTTAGATTGAGCCTACCGACTCTTCTGATGAGCTTTTTGGGTGAGAAAAGCTGCGAGCATGTGTATTTTCAGTTTACAGCGGAGCTCGGGAGGTTACGGGCTGCGGCGGAAAGCCCGAGGTCGAAAAGTGAGTTAGCGGGGCACTTTTGGATTATTTTATTATTTTTTTTTTTTATGAAAGGATTTTTTTTGAGACTTGGTTCTTTTGTGTGTAGCTGTGAGGGGCCTTGGCTGAAGGTTGGAGGGGGTTTTATTTTAGCGGATGGTGAGTACGTAACTAATTAAAATCCCTTAACTTCTTTTTCTTTTGCTTATTTAAGTTGCTCCTCACCCTCCTGCCTTGTCACTTTTCTCTTCTCCAAGAAGCAAGCTGGTAGCCTCCTCTTTGGTCTTGGTGAGAAGCAGAAGAAGGAAGAAAGAAGAGGGGGAAAAAGGGCTGAGGCTTTAAAGGAGGCTCTTGGAGTGAACCGCCTGTGGGATTGCCGGGGAGCGCCGAGCGAGGTGCGCGCGACGGCAACAACGAGGTTGGGTTTCATTTTCGCTTTATTTATTTTCTCGGGTTTTTTCTGAGTTCTCTTCTTTTTTTTCTTTTCTTTCCCCGTTGTTGCGGCAGTGCGGACTTGTTGTCCGGGGTGGCAGATGCTGCACGAGCCGCGCGCACGCGATTTTTTGGCGGCGCGTGGCTGGGAGGGCTGCCGCTGCGCGATTGAGTGCGCAGCATGCGCCCTGCTGCCAATTTTGAGCAGCAGGGCGCCGGACTGCTCGGGAGCGCGGCATGGGGCCGCGGCCCTGCAGGCCGCGCGCTTGGCGCGCGGCACTGCAGGGGTGCCGCGCGGGCGGCCCTGTGCCGCGCGGCACTGCAGGCCGCGCGCTGGCGCGCGGCATGCAGGGGTGCCCGCCGGCACTGCAGGGGTGCCGCGCGGGGCGGCCCCGTGCCGCGCGGCACTGCAGGCCGCGCGCCCGGGGCGCGCGGCACTGCAGGCGCGCGCGTGGCGCGCGGCACTTCAGGGGTGCCGCGCGGCACTGCAGGCGCGCGCGTGGCGCGCGGCACTTCGGGATGCCGCGCGGCACTGCAGGCCGCGCGCTTTGCGCGCGGCACTGCAGGAGGCCGCGCGGGCGGCCCATGGGGCCGCGCGCCTGAGCCGGCGCGGGCGCGCGGCCCTGCGGAGGTGCGCGCGCGGGCGGCCCATAGGGCCGCGCGGCCTTGCAGGCCGTGCGCTGGGCGCGCGGCACTGCAGGGCGCCGCGCGGGCAACCCTTGGCCGCGGCATGCCGGGCCGCGCGGCTGGCCGCCGCCGCGCGGGGCGGGTTCTTTGGGCTGTTCGGCCGTGGGCCGCTCTGTGCCGTCGTCTTCGGCTTGACGGTGCGCCGCGGGGGTGCGCGATGGGCTTTCCGCGCAACGCCCGGCGTTTCTTCGTCGGCGGTTGGGTTTGCACCGCCGTTTTGAGCGCGGTTTTGGGCCGCGGGTTTTTCTGACCCCTGTTTTCACCGTTTCCGCAGTGGTGACTTAGCGCTAGCTTTCTACGTGACCGGTGGTGCACGTTTTGCCGCGAGGAGCTGCAGGATCGCTTCGGGACCTTCATTTGGCGCGCGATTTTGCGGGTTGAGCACAGGTGGGTTGTTTTATTTAAAAATCACGGATTGCTCTACATTGCTTCGAAATGCAAAGGTATCGTGTTCCTTTTCATTATTACTCTTATCTGGTAACTGCCAGAATATTGTTCTAAATCGTGGGAAACCCCTTGTGAGTATTGATCTCGTGCCGGGGGCCGAGAAAGGGGGATTCCTGGATTTTCTAGCTATACTCCAGAGTCTCAGGATGTTAGTAGCATTACCAGATTTAGTCGAGGGTTGGTTTTCCGACTTGATTGTGAGTAGAGTCATTCGAGTTTTCCGATCTACTTGATCGAGGATTATAGCCTGCAGATGCCGCTTGCTGAGATAGATGTGACATGATCCTTACCCGGTGGGGTCGCGCCACTCGGGTCACGCTCCGGAGCTCTGTTGAGATGTTGATACCCCTGGCCGTGCTAACCCGGTGGGTACTCGCCCCTGGCCGAGCTACCAGGCGGCTACTTGAGAGAGATTGAGACAGTCGGACAGGACGCCCCACGTAAATCCCGTCCTCAAGTGGATGGTGCTGGTGGGCAGGTGCGCTCCTAGTCGATAGGCGCAGGCTCGGACTGGCCCCTCTGGGGCAAGTCATAGAGATTTGGTGACACGAGCGGGTGGTTGTGGCATATTTCTTAGATGTTTTTTCCTTCGAGCATAGTATTGAGGCATATAGTGGTAGATTCATTTCCAGCTTGCATATCTATCTATCTATCTATCTATCTATCTATCTATCTATCTATCTATCTATCTATCTATCTGTTTTTGCCTCCAGCGGACTTGGTGGGGCCCACCGTGAGTTCTGGCAGCGGTACCCACTGAGATCTGCTTTTGCAGTTGATCTCACACCCGCTGCGTGTGACAGGTGTTCCTGAGGCGTCTTTTCCAGGCTCGGCTCGTGCGGAGTCCTCTGACCGAGGTCAGGGTGTCGCCGACTAGTTCCTACCCGTGGTCGGTCGAGTCAGAGATAGAGTGACCTGTACCTTTTTGGTTTCCTCTTTTGTACTAGACAGTGGTGCGTACTTATGTTTTTGAGAGATAGTGGACTCATGTATTTGGACTCTTTTACTTAGTGATTTCAGTTATTCTGTTTTCTTCTTCTGCATAGCTCCCTTTCCGCTCTGATACTTGTGTAGCGATAGATCTCTTTGCAGGTTGGACGCTTCGTCTGTACGGCAGTTTTCGTACAGACGGCGGATCTGTTGGCGAGCCCGGGGCGTGGTTCGACCCCCGGGCGTGACAGATTTAGGTGGTATCAAGCCTAGGTGTATAGGTCGTTGGGGACTTAGAGACCCTAGGCTTTTGGTTGGACGGTAGGATGACTGTCGTGAGAGACGAGATTGTAGCGAGAGTCCTGATTGAGTTGCAACTCCCCCAGGGGATTGGGGCGAGTGACTTTACGTGTTTACTCGCTAAAAGTGGTTATGTTGGCTGCAGACAGCATAATGCTTTAGAACGGGTAACATGTTTAGACTTTCGCTTGATTGGGTTGTGAGAGTTCTTTCTCTGACACTGGTTTTCCTTATTACAGTTGCCTAGGATGCCTCCGAGACGTCGCGTGACGACGAGGGCGCTTTCTGCGGCTGATGACGAGCCCGAGCAACAGGAGGCCGCACAGGGCGAGGTCCAGGAGCTACGGGCCCAGGTGGCCCAGATGTCTGAGGCGTTGCGACGCCAGGAGGAGGCGGCCAAGCGCCAAGAGGAAAGTATGGAGCTTATGATAAGGTTACTTGAGCAGAGGACGTCACCTGCTGCACCTCCAATGGCGACTTCGTCGACCTCGTCTCCGATCGCCCCGTTGACTGAGGCAGAGCAAAAGGAGCTCACAGATCGACTATCCTACATCACCAAGTTTCACCATCCGCTATTTGCAGGGAAGAGCTCAGAGCCTTGGGAGGCGAAAAACTGGATTTCAGCGATGGAGAAGTTATTTGAAAACCTGTTTATCAAGGAGAAGCATCAAGTGCACCTAGCCACACACTTCTTGGAGAAGGACGCCGAGACCTGGTGGCATCGTGTTCGGCCTGTGGGACCGCCGGGTGTACCTTTGCTGTCTTGGGCTGAGTTTCGTGCTTTGCTGCTCGGGGTCTACTTTCCCGACAGTGCAAAGCAGAAGCTGGAGGGGGATTTGCAACGGCTGCAGCAGGGGGATCGGCCCCTCGCGACGTATGTTCTTGAGTTTCAGCGGCTTTTGGGTAGCGTGCCTCACGTTGCCCGGGATGAGGCCCAGTGGGTTGAGCTGTTTGAGAGAGGTCTACACAAGGATATTTATCCTCATGTTCACTCATTTAGAGCCCAGACTTTGGATGCGGCGATTGATCACGCGCAGTGGGTTGACAGAGGATCCGTGGTCATGTCTGAGCAGGGGCTGGCGCCCGAGGCTAGTTCGGGGGAGAAGCGCCCGGCGCCATCTGAGTTTGGACAGTCTAGCAGACCGAGGCCCCCGAGACCGCCACCGTTCCAGCCTCGGGGCCGCGGGTCGCAGAGGAGGCAGGGATCGGGGGGCCCTCGACCCCCTAGGCGGCAGCAGCAGTAGCAGCGGAGGCGCGCTGACAGATGTGTGATATGCGGCGGCCCCCACGCACCTTCGCAGTGTGATCAGCGGCAGGGCCGGTGCTTCCAGTGTGGGCAGGCAGGGCACAGAGCATGGTCTTGTCCTAGAGCGGGATCAGTCGCGGCATCGACAGCTTCGGCTCCTCCACCGCCCTTTTCGACGGGCGGGGCTTCGGCAGGTTTTGGCCAGGGGGATAGGGCCACTTCGTCGCGGCAGCCAGACAGGCGACCACCCCCCGAGTGGGAGAGTCTATGCAGCTCAGGTCGAGGACTCGGGGACGGCTAGCCACGTGGTGGCAGGTATTATCCTTATCTCATCTACTCGCACTAGAGCTTTATTTGATACCGGAGCATCACATTCATTTATCGGTAGGACTTTTGCATCCATGCATGGGCTAGAGATAGGGCCGTTAGAGTGTGCTCGTGAGGTTCAGATACCTGAGCACATGTTACTCGTGGATGAGTGTTGTTGGTCCTGCCCAGTGCAGTTGGGGCCCTGGGTTTTGCCTGTCGACCTTTTGGTCCTACGTCAGCTCCGGGATTTCGATGTAGTGCTGGGTATGGACTGGTTGACTCAGTATTATGCCACCATCGATTGTAGAGAGAGGACTGTGACCCTTCGTGAGCCGGGACAGCAGGAGTTCGTTTTTAGGGGTTGTCAGAGTACTCTTTTTGCTGCGACGATCTCTTCTGCTAGAGCTCGACAGATGATGAGCCGTGGATGTATCGCTTTCTTAGCTACTGTTGTAGAGGTGCCTACGGCGATGCCTGGGCTCGAGGACATTCCTATCGTCCGAGAGTATCCAGATGTGTTCCCTCATGAGTTATCGTCCATGCCGCCGGATCGAGAGATTGAGTTCGTGATTGATGTAGTTCCTGGAACTGCACCAATCTCTAAGGCACCCTACAGGATGGCCCCTGCGGAATTGAGGGAGTTAAAGGCTCAGCTGCAGGATCTTTTGGATCGCGGGTTTGTGCGACCTAGTGTTTCTCCTTGGGGAGCCCCGATTCTGTTTGTAAAGAAGAAGGACGGGTCACTTAGGCTTTGTGTGGACTATCGAGAGTTAAATAAAGTGACCGTCAAGAACAAGTACCCACTTCCTCAGATTGATGATTTATTTGATCAGCTTCAGGGAGCTACGGTCTTCTCGAAGATAGATCTTCAATCCGGTTACCACCAGCTGAGGGTGAGGGCCGAGGATGTATCCAAGACGGCGTTTAGGACTCGGTATGGGCATTATGAGTTCACAGTGTTACCTTTTGGTTTGACGAATGCCCCGGCTGCGTTTATGGATCTGATGAACCGAGTGTTCCAGCCGTACTTGGACCGTTTCGTGGTGGTTTTCATAGATGATATTTTGGTTTATTCCCGTAGCGATTTTGAGCACGAGGAGCACTTGCGGATAGTGCTACAGCTTCTGAGAGAGAAGGAGTTGTATGCCAAGTTGAAAAAGTGCGCCTTCTGGCTTCGGGAAGTTTCTTTTCTAGGCCATGTGGTATCAGCCGCAGGAGTGGCAGTGGACCCGGCGAAGATCGATGCAGTACGGGATTGGCCTAGACCGACGACGGTGACTGAGATACGGAGTTTCTTGGGCCTTGCAGGCTACTACCGTCGGTTTGTAGAGGGCTTTGCGAAGCTCTCTACTCCCCTCACCAGATTGACCAGGAAAGGGGTAAGGTTCGTTTGGTCAGAGGAGTGCCAACAGAGCTTCGAGGAGTTGAAGCAGAGGTTGACTACAGCGCCAGTCCTTGCACTACCAGTCATGGGAGAGGGGTACGTGATTTACAGTGACGCCTCCCACAGCGGCCTTGGATGCGTGTTGATGCAGCATGGTAGGGTAATTGCCTTTGCTTCGCGCCAGTTAAAGGATTACGAGAGAAATTACCCTACGCATGACCTTGAGCTAGCTACCGTTGTTTATGCTTTGAAGCTCTGGCGTCATTATTTGTACGGCGAGCACTGTGAGATCTTCACCGATCATCAGAGTTTGAAATACCTGTTTACTCAAAGAGAACTCAATTTAAGGCAGCGCCGGTGGCTTGAGCTGCTGAAGGATTATGACTTGAGTATTCTATATCATCCCGGCAAGGCCAACGTAGTCGCGGATGCTTTGAGCCGGCGAGCAGGGCAGACCTTGAGCATGCTTATTACCTAGCAGAGACCACTGAGAGAGCAGCTGAGGAGATTGGGTTTGGAGGTTGTGTCCCCTGGGGTTTCCGCAAGACTGATGTCTATGGTCTTGCAGCCCACTCTGCTGGACAGGATTAGAGAGAAGCAGAGCGGAGACCCCTATCTTGAGAGGATCAGAGACCAGGTGCAGCGTGGCCAGGGCGGGGACTTTTCTGTGGATGTAGCGGGAGTACTCGGGTACAGGGACCGCTACTGTGTGCCCGTGGACCCCGAGATTAGAAAGCTTATCCTTAGGGAGGCTCACTATACACCTTACACCCTCCACCCTGGAGGGACAAAGATGTATAGAGATTTGAGGGCTCAGTTCTGGTGGCCTGGCATGAAGAGGGACGTTGGTAGGTTTGTAGCTCATTGCCTAACTTGCCAGCAAGTTAAAGCAGAGCATCAGGTTCCAGCGGGCAAGTTACAAAGCCTACCAATCCCTGAGTGGAAGTGGGATTGCATTACTATGGATTTTATTGTTGGTCTACCGAGGACTCAGAGTGGGGCTGACGCCATTTGGGTGATAGTAGATCGTTTGACCAAACCAGCCCACTTTCTGCCGATTCAGTCAGGTTGGACCTTGGAGAGGTTAGCGCAGTTGTACCTTGACGAGATTGTGAGGCTTCATGGGGTGCCAGCTTCTATTGTATCAGATAGGGACCCGAGGTTCACTTCGCAGTTCTGGAGGAGCTTACAGGGGGCCTTGGGGACCCAGCTTCAGTTTAGCACCGCCTTTCACCCACAGACCGACGGACAGTCCGAGCGGACTATTCAGACTCTGGAGGACATGTTGAGAGCTTGTGTCTTGAGCTTTAGCGGCAGTTGGGATCGACATCTGAGGTTAGCAGAGTTTGCCTACAACAATAGCTTCCAGGCGAGTATCCAGATGGCGCCCTATGAAGCATTGTATGGTAGGAGATGTCGATCACCTCTTTGTTGGAGTGACGTGGGTGAAAGAAGGACTGTGGGGCCAGAATTACTTTTGGAAGCCGAGGATAAAGTAAAGGTTATTCGGCGTCATCTAGTGACTGCGCAGAGCCGACAGAGAAGCTACGCCGATAGGAGGCGGCGAGACTTGGAGTTTCAAGTGGAAGATCATGTGTTTCTGAAAGTCTCGCCCGCTCGAGGGATGCGACGCTTTGGAGTGCGCGGGAAGCTGAGCCCGCGTTTTATTGGACCATTCGAGATATTAGAGCGCATCGGACCGGTCGCCTATCGGGTTGCTCTACCGCCGCGATTATCGGGTACTCACGATGTATTCCATGTTTCCGTTTTGAGGAAGTATGTGTATGATCCCTCGCACATACTGGATTTCACTTCCCTGGAGATGAATGAGGAGCTGCACTTTCAGGAGCGCCCGATGCGAATTCTTGCTCGTGAGACGAGAGAATTGCGCAATCGGGTTATACCTTATGTGAAGGTACTTTGGAGCCACCATGATGAGAGAGAGGCTACTTAGGAGCCCGAGGATCAGCTGAGGACTACCTATCCTGATCTATTTGAGACCCCTTCGTGAGTTTGGAGCTTTTTGGGTTTCGAGGACGAAACCGTTCGAAGGGGGGGAGAGTGTAGTATGCCGTTTTTTTAGATTGAGCCTACCGACTCTTCTGATGAGCTTTTTGGGTGAGAAAAGCTGCGAGCATTTGTATTTTCAGTTTACAGCGGAGCTCGGGAGGTTCCGGGCTGCGGCGGAAAGCCCGAGGTCGAAAAGTGAGTTAGCGGGGAACTTTTGGATTATTTTATTATTTTTTTTTTTTTATGAAAGGAGTTTTTTTTTGAGACTTGGTTCTTTTGTGTGTAGCTGTGAGGGAGCCTTGGCTGAAGGTTGGAGGGGGATTTATTTTAGTGGATGGTGAGTAGGTAACTTAATTAAAATCCCTTAACTTCTTTTTCTTTTGCTTATTTAAGTTGCTCCTCACCCTCCCTGCCTTGTCACCGTTTCTCTTCTCCAAGAAGCAAGCTGGCAGCCTCCTCTTTGTCTTGGTGAGAAGCAGAGAAGAAGGGAAGAAGAGGGGAAAAAGGGCTGAGGCTTTAAAGGAGGCCTCTTGGAGTGAACCGCCTGTGGGATTGCCGGGGAGCGCCGAGCGAGGTGCGCGCGACGGCAACAACGAGGTTGGGGTTCATTTTTGCTTTATTTATTTTCTCGGATTTTTTCTGAGTTCTCTTCTTCTTCTTTCTTTTCTTTTCCCGTTGTTGCGGCAGTGCGGACTTGTTGTCCGGGGTGGCAGATGCTGCACGAGCCGCGCGCGCGCGATTTTTTGGCGCGCGTGGCTGGGAGGGCTGCCGCTGCGCGGGCGCGCATGAGCGCCGTGCGCAGCATGCGCCCTGCTGCCAATTTTGAGCAGCAGGGCGCCGGACTGCTCGGGAGCCGCGGCATGGGGCCACGCGGCCCTGCAGGCCGCGCGCTTGGCGCGCGGCACTGCAGGGGTGCCGCGCGGGCGGTCCCTGTGCCGCGCGGCACTGCAGAGGTGCCGCGCGGGCGGTCCCTGTGCCGCGCGGCACTGCAGGGGTGCCGCGCGGGCAGCCCCTGTGCCGCGCGGCACTGCAAGCCGCGCGCGTGGCGCGCGGCACTGCAGGAGGCCGCGCGGGCGGCCCATGGGGCCGCGCGGCCTTGCAGGCCGCGCGTTGGGCGCGCGGCATTGCAGGGCGCCGCGCGGGCAACCCTTGGGCCGCGCGGCGCTGCAGTCCGCGCGCTGGGCGCGCGGCACTGCAGGGCGCCGCGCGGGCAACCCTTGGGCCGCGCGGGGCCGGGTTCTTTGGGCTGTTCGGCCGTGGGCCGCTCTGTGCCTTCGTCTTCGGCTCGACGGTGCGCCGCGGCGGGTGCGCGATGGGCTTTCCGCGCAACGCCCGGCGTTTCTTCGTCGGCGGTTGGGTTTGCACCGCCGTTTTGAGCGCGGTTTTGGGCCGCGGGTTTTTCTGACCCCTGTTTTCACCGTTTCCGCAGTGGTGGCTTAGCGTTAGCTTTCTACGTGACCGGTGGTGCATGTTTTGCCGCGAGGAGCTGCAGGATCGCTTCGGGACCTTCATTTGGCGCGCGATTTTGCGGGTTGAGCACAGGTGGGTTGTTTTATTTAAAAATCACGGATTGCTCTACATTGCTTCGAAATGCAAAGGTATCGTGTTCCTTTTCATTATTACTCTTATCTGGTAACTGCCAGAATATTGTTCTAAATCGTGGGAAACCCCTTGTGAGTATTGATCTCGTGCCGGGGGCCGAGAAAGGGGGATTCCTGGATTTTCTAGCTATACTCCAGAGTCTCAGGATGTTAGTAGCATTACCAGATTTAGTCGAGGGTTGGTTTTCCGACTTGATTGTGAGTAGAGTCATTCGAGTTTTCCGATCTACTTGATCGAGGATTATAGCCTGCAGATGCCGCTTGCTGAGATAGATGTGACATGATCCTTACCCGGTGGGGTCGCGCCCCTCGGGTCACGCTCCGGACGCGTTGAGATGTTGATACCCCTGGCCGTGCTACCAGGTGGTTACTCGCCCCTGGCCGAGCTACCAGGCGGCTACTTGAGAGAGATTGAGACAGTCGGACAGGACGCCCCACGTAAATCCCGTCCTCAAGTGGATGTGTGGTGGTGGGCAGGTGCGCTCCTAGTCGACAGGCGCAGGCTCGACTGGCCCCTCTGGGGCAGTCGTAGAGATTTGGTGACACGAGCGGGTGGTTGTGGCATATGTTCTTAGATGTTTTTCCTTCGAGCATAGTATTGAGGCATATAGTGGTAGATTCATTTCCAGCTTGCATATCTATCTATCTATCTATCTATCTATCTATCTATCTATCTATCTATCTATCTATCTATCTATCTATCTATCTATCTGTTTTTGCCTCCAGCGGACTTGGTGGGCCCACCGTGAGTTCTGGCAGCGGTACCCACTGAGATCTGCTTTTGCAGTTGATCTCACACCCGCTGCGTGTGACAGGTGTTCCTGAGGCGTCTTTTCCAGGCTCGGCTCGTGCGGAGTCCTCTGACCGAGGTAAGGGCGTCGCCGACTAGTTCCTACCCGTGTCGGTCGAGTCAGAGATAGAGTGACCTGTACCTTTTTGGTTTCCTCTTTTGTACTAGACAGTGGTGCTGTACTTATGTTTTGAGAGATAGTGGACTCATGTATTTGGACTCTTTTACTTAGTGATTTCAGTTATTCTGTTTTCTTCCTTCTGCATAGCTCCCTTTCCGCTCTGATACTTGTGTAGCGATAGATCTCTTTGCAGGTTGGACGCTTCGTCTGTACGGCAGTTTCCGTACAGACGGCGGATCTGTTGGCGAGCCCGGGGCGTGGTTCGACCCCCGGGGCGTGACAAGTCGGATCCCAATTTCCAGAGGATTCATGAGGATATCACTCGGGGACAGACCGACGACTACCAGCTACACGCCGATGGCTCTATTCGATTATGAGGGCGTTGGTGCTTTCCGAAGGATGCTGATTTGAGGAACGAGATTCTTTCTGAGGCGCATAGATCCCTGTACACAGTGTATCCTGGCAGAACAAAAATGTACAAAGATCTAAAGCAGCAGTTTTGGTGGCCTGGGATGAAAGCTAACATGGCAAAGCATGTAGCTCAGTGCCTGATGTGCCAACAGGTGAAAGCTAAGCATCAGCGACCGATAGAAAAGTTGCAACCACTTCCGATGCCTGTGTTGAAGTGGGAGCAGATTATTATGAATTTTGTCACCGGCTTGCCTCGATCCCAGCGAGGTCACAATGCTATATGGGTGGTAGTGGATTGACTCACCAAGTTGGCCCAATTTTTGTCGATTCATACGACATGGTCCAGAGATCGACTTGCGCAGCTCTATATTGATGAGATTGTCAGGCTTCATGGAGTGCCGGTGTCTATTGTCTCAAACCGGACACTAGATTTGTATCTCAGTTCTGGAACAACTTGCAACAATCTATGGGTACCAGGCTTAATTTTAGCACTGCTTTTTACCTTCAGAGTGATGAACAGTCTTAGTGCATTATTCAGACACTAGAGGATATGTTACGCACATGTTTTCTAGACTTTGGAGACAGATAGTATAGATATTTGCCACTGGTGGAGTTCGCCTATAACAACAGTTATCAAGCTAGCATTCGCCTTACGAGGCGTTATATGGGCGTCGATGTCGGTCTCCGATCTACTGGGACGACGTTGGTGAACGCCGAATTATCGGGCCGGACTTGGTTGAAGATACTGAAGCCAAGGTTCGTGTTGCGAGGCAGCGGTTACTCACCGCACAGAGCAGGCAGAAGAGCTATGTGGACCAGCGCTGTCGCGACCTTTAGTTCCAAGTTGGTGACCATATTCTGCTCAAGGTGTTACTAGATAGAGGAATCAAGCGGTTCGGACTGCGGAACAAGCTTAATCCGCGGTTTGTGGGACGCTTCGAGACACTTGAACGCATCGGTCCAGTGGCTTATTGGCTGGCTCTTCCTCCTAGTCTCGCCCGTGTGCACAACATTTTTCATGTCTCTATGCTTTGAAAGTATATTCCAGATCCGACCCACATGATTAGCCCCACTTCTGTCCAGCTTCGAGAGGATCTGAGCTATGATGAAGCTCCACTGCGGATCCTGGCACGAGATGAAAAGAAGCTGCGGAACAGGATAATCCCCTATGTGAAGGTACAATAGGAAAACCACGAGGAACGTGAGCCCACTTAGGAGTGTGAGTCTAATATGTAGGAGCGTTTTCCTCATCTATTTGGTTCTTGATTGTATTTCAGTTTCGGGGACGAAACTTCTTATAAGGGGTGGGTGACGTAGAAACTGAGAATTTGAAATTTTAAAGTTTAAATTCTTTAAATTGAATAGTTTAAGTTATTTGAATAGTAACTTAAGTTGTGAATAGTAACTCTGGATTTTCAGGAATGTTTCCACAAAAGTGCCTAATCTGGCCGATCTGAACCCGAATCTTGCGATATAAATACTCGATTTGATCGGTCTCATTGAGCTGAGCAAGATGGCGCGACCCGATTTTGAGTTTGACGAGCCTAGAGCCTCGAAAAGCATGCCAGACTTTGTTTTTCACTCAAGAGGATGATAATGTGAGTTTTTGAGACCTAGACTTTGCAAACCGAAATCGCTTCCTAATAGGTCTCGTCGAGCCGAACGTCGTGGTATCGTCCGTTTTTATGTTCGACAACCCGAATGCCTCGAAATATGTGAAGTACTAAAATTTCAAGGTATTTTAGCTAAAGTGCTATTATTTTATGTGTGGTTTTGGATGGGATTGCTTGTGGAAGGACTATACTATATTTTTCATCTACAGGACCTAGCTGAGATTTTCTTATTTTGAGGGACTTATTAGCATTTTGTGCTAATAGTAGTTAGGATCTCTAACCACCCACGACCCGAGTTCCTCATCGATCGCGGCTTCACCTCCGTGATCTCCTCGTTCCCCTCTTCCCTCTATTTCCTCTCCGAGCCCAACCTCACCCCATCACCGGAGAAGAAGAGAGTCTTTTATCTCTCTCTTGGTTGATCTTCAGATTGGGAAGCAGAAGAGCCAAAAGTACGCTATTTTTATAAACTCTCTATAAAAATACAGTCTGTACACTCTTAGTAGGGATGTAAATCTTACACTCTTACGACATGGGTTTAAAAGTTATTTGATTTTTAGTATATCATTGAAAAGACATGGTCCACCACGGATATAATATTTTCAAATTTTGGATTAGTTCTATATATAATGTATAAATAGGACTAAACTTTTTAATCCGACTATAGTATTTTGAATAGCAACTAAATCCAAGAGATTAAAAAAGTTGAGTGTGCTAGAAGTAGAGTAGTTCGATCCTCTGAAAAATTGGGGCGTCACAAAGAATCTATTGATATATACTTTACACCTAAACATAGGATGTGCGGGGATAACATTGCTCCATTTATGACAGATAAAAATTTATAAAATTTGAATTAAAAATCATTTTGAGTCATCTATCTAAATTTTTAAAATTTTAATTTTATTATCAAAAAATTTAATTTATATGATTTGAGTCAGTTGACGATAATACTTTAACTTCGATACATAAACTAATTATTTATTTTAATAAATTTATAATTGATAGAATTACATAAAGTATATTAATTAAAACTATAAAGATAAAAAAACACATTTAAATTTTAAAATCAAAATATTATTGACGGACTTAAATTAAACAAATTAAAGATTATATAGTAAAATTAAAAATTTAAAATATCAGATAATTAAATTAAAATAAATTTTTTATATTTTTGACCTAATAAAATACATCCCATATAATGTTTATCCAATTTTTCTTGTCCAAAAAGGTACTACATGCTTGAGCATATGGCCAAATTTTACAAGAGAAAAGTGACCTAGGATTCTTTTCCATAAAAAAAAAAAAAAACAAAAAAAAAATTACAAATCCAAAATCGAATCATATAGCTCTTCACCTAAGCAAAGTTAAATCAATTAAAATTTATTCAAAGTCTTAAAATATTAACAACATTGTTAAAAGATCCAATTACTCAAAAATATACATATATCTTGATTCAAATCCCATCAAATTATAATTCTATTTGATCTTTTTAGCCTAAAAAATAAAATCTATTAAATTTCTTTTGAATTCAAATTTGGGTTCAAATTTGATCAACAAACTTATAATTATCATTCACATACCATTATCACCTCACTAATTTTGTCCAAAGTAATTTACTTGCATAAGTAATTTTTTTAGTCCCATCATAATTTCATAGAAACTTCTCAAAGTTTCATAGGTACATATTAGTTTGCTAGCTAGCTAGGAATATATATTTGGAGAACAAACAAATTGGGTACAATTCAAAAAGGTTATGCTACAATATGGTTTTTGGATTGAATTAGATGAATATTCAAAATTATTTGTTTTTTTTTAAAAGCTCAAGTTTCTAATTTTTCTTTTTTCGAGAGAAAGATAGTATACGCTATTCGCTTCGTTTATTTTTTTTTTTATTTAATTTTTTTTTAGAAATAAATTTAGCTAGAAATGTGAAGTAAATAAGCTTTCTACTTAGAACCTCATATATCAATTATCAAATCTTTTATCATTTGCGCTAGAAACGATCGATAAATTTTTTTTAAATTATGATATTTGATTTGATGCATTAAAAATTAACTAGTGTAATTTTAATTACACCAAAAAAAAAAAATTCAGGGCCGCAATTGTAAAAATGTAACTGTAAGCAACAAGATAAATTATTAATAGTTACAACATTTTTTATTATATTAATTTTATTGAACTAAACTGCACTTAAGTGAGTTGGGAGCTTTAATTCGTTGTCACGTATCATTTTTATCTCTATTTAAAAATTATATATATATTTTTTAAATTTTTTAATTTTTTTATTTTGATTTTGAAAAATATTTAATAATTTATTGAATCAAAATAAAATTAACTCGTAGGTCCATGAAAAAGCTTAAATAAATAAATATAAAAAAGGCACGAATCTTTTGATCTGAACCGTACATCGTGCGAACCCCTTCCTCTACGGGTCGCCGCGTGTAACTCGTTCGGTCGCACGTGCGCCACGTGCGAAACGACCCCCCCCCCCACGACACACATGACACACCCACCTCCCCTGTTCTCACTATTTATACCGCGGCCCCCCGTTCCCGCGCCTTTCGACCTCGGGATTCGCACCAGCCCCGGCTCCTTCCTCGTCGATGGCGTCGTCGCGCGCTCTCCTCGTCACATTCGGCGGTGGCGGAGGAGGCGGCGCTGCCGCGCCGGAGATTTCCAGGCGGCGGCGGTGGGCGGGAGGGGCTCCGCGGCGGCGTTTAGGGCTCTCGAGGCCGCGGAGAAGCGGCGGAGGAGGTCTACGTGCTCGCGCGGGCGATGGAGGAGCGAGGGGGTCGAACGGCGAGGGCTTGATAGGGTTTGGGAGTGGGGGAGAGGTGGGGAAAAGGGGGGAGGAGGAGATGGAGAACGAGAAGAAGAGGAAGAAGGGTTGGGTTCATTTTGTGGGCATAGGAGGGTCGGGAGTATCGGCGCTCGCAATGCTTGCTCTAAAACAAGTGAGATCTCATTTAACACCTCTTTTTCTCTTGTTTTTTCATTTAATTAAGGCTAAATTGTAGAGTGTACCTTGCGCTTTAGATCGCGTCTCAATCACCAACATACATAAAAATTTGCATAAATTTAGCCCGGATTTTACCACTATACCAAATAGGCTCGAAAATTTGAGATGGTTAATGAATTCAGTTGTAAAATTGTCACGTCCCGAATCCGACGCCTCGAATCCGAAGAGGAACAGACGTCGCATATTTGCTAGCGGGTTATTGTTGTTAACGGTCGGGTCATTACAAATGGTATTAAAGCCGAATACCGGCCGGAAGTGTGAGACCGGCCGGAAGTGTGAGAGCTCACAAATGGTATTAAAGAGGAATACCGGCCGGAAGTGTGAGAGCTAAGTATTATGTAAGACAAAGTATTACACCATTGATTTGGTGAGAGTCACTTCTTTAATCCGCAGGAGCCACCTCTAGAATCTCACATCGTCCGGCAATTTTGATCTGTTTTGTGTTTGTGATTTGATTTGGATCCGATGAGGATGTTAGTGTCTAAACGGAGGGAGTCTGTAACGTTCCAATAGTCCCACATAAGATGAAAAAAAGATTCTGATTGGATATTGAATATATGATGCCACACACGCTAATAATAATAACTGAGTTTAAACATTTTAGGCCTAACGAATTATTATTGTTAGCGGGTCGGGTCGTCACAAAAACTTATACGAAAAAAGAGTTGGTGGATAACATTGGTTAAATTCTGTAAAGTGAAAGCATATAAATTGAGTAAAAATCCCAATAAAATGCCAATTTAGTAACTCTGTTAAGGAAGAAGACTTTTTTTTAGCTCAAGTGGACTAAGGGTATGTTTGTTCCTCTGAAAGTGGAGGGGCTGAAGTTAATTTCAGCCGGAAATGTCCACTTCCATTGTTTTTGTTTGGTTTGTTGTAAATTAAATGTGTCAGTAATTTTACTTTCCCAAAACATCGTAATTGGCTTCGCCTTGGATGGTGGCGAGGCCAATTACTGAAGAGGTAGGAAAAATAAAAAGTTAACTGCTATAATTTTTTTTTCATCGTCTAAAGTGCTAAAAGTGAGACAACTATAGTTCGAAGCCATTAACTTCCTATCAAACAAACAATAAACAATGGCCGAAAAATAATTTTCACGTGAACTTCAATTCTATTGAAACTCATTTCCAATTACGAATAAACAAACAAGCCCTAAATCTCTATTTGGATGCATGAATATTTTATTTGGAATACCTCTTTGATCTATCTGAGAAGCATGTAGTATTTGGTGGATAAGTAGTGTGATCAAATGTCTAGGATGGTTACCATATTTGGCCTTTTAAGTCATTATTGCAGCGTAAGATAAATCACTATGTAGGTGAAATATGCTATCCTACTAGACCATGGACGTCGAGACCTTTCAAAGTGCAAAAATCAAATTCCTAACTTCCAATCACACAGTTATCATTGAATGTCTTATTCTAACATTTAAACAAGTCTGAAAGAATTGGACAAACATGTACATGTACATGCACAAGAAATAATTAAAACGTTTTTACTTGTATAATTATGATTTCTACGACTGAGGTATTTGCTTCGTGTGCTATTTGCTGTCCACTTTAATTAAAAGAATTTTACACCATGTTATGTTGGTATTCCTTAGCAGTTGTATAAGAATCTGTTACGCTTTCTTTTATCAAGGGTTGAACATTTTAGACAATTATTTAGTTCAAAACATGTGAATAAGTTATCTTTGTAAGAAATTGCTTATCCCTGCTATAACCTGAACTTATGCTGTCATTATTAATCCTTAATTGAACTCAGGGTTTTGAGGTTAGTGGCTCGGATATTAAGTGGAGCAGTTTCATGGATCAGTTACAAAGAGCTGGTGCTAGGTTATTTATTGGGCACTCAGTAGCTAGTATGGAAGGGCTCACAGGATCTGCTCTTCCTGATGCAGTGGTAATTTCAAGTGCTATTCCGAAAGATAATGTGGAGATTTTGCGTGCAAAGACCGTTGGAATTCCAATGTTGGTACTTCATTCTGCTTTCTCCTTTTCTTTATATTTTTCTCGACCATCAGTACCCTGTTACTTGTTCACGGAAATGCAAATTTCACCTGCAATACATCCATCAGTATCCACTGGCATCAGAATAGTCTATTTCTCCTGTTATCAATGATGATTTATTCCCTTTTGTAATCTGTATTAGTTTCGTATGCACATCTGGAACAAGGCAAAATGCTTCTGGAACCACAAACAAAATTTTCATTCCTTGAACACGTATGCTAGATTTGCTTAAGTTTTTAAATGATTTCAGTCATACTCTTCATCTAATGTTACTTGAATGAAAGTTTCATTTTTTAAATAGCTTACATTACTTTGCATTGTTCAGATATAAAAGAGATGGTTGGCTAAAGATAATCACAGAGAAGTACAACCTTATTGCTATCAGTGGAACTCACGGTACTAAATCTTTCTAGGCTGCTTCTTTTATCTAATATGTTGGAAACCCCCCTATAGATATGATGATTTTCACATGCACTCCTGCAATATTGAACCTCATGCATTTTGCCCCATTGAGCCGTAGTGATGTATAATGTCTAAGGAACATTTATACAGGAGGCATGTCAAAAAACTATAGTTTTATAGGTTTCAATGTTTTAGGGCGCCAAAGTGAAAATAGCAGCATCTGTAGGGGTTTCCTGCATTTTAGCCTTTCTTTTTTGTATACTCTGTTCTATATGAAAACACCATACATTATTCTGTTCTATTCCGAAAGAAATGATCTTTTGCGTAGTAGTTGGTGTCGTTTCTATTATTCATCCTATTTTGCCGTCGTCTAGAACTTTATCAAACTACCTTTAGGTATCTCATGCAAATTGTAATGAATATTCTCTTGAAGGTGAATCTTGAGAAGTTAAGCCTATTAATACTACTAAGCATATCCATATCTATATCTATATCTATACTACTAATAAAAGAGGGATTTTTGTTGGAAATTTTATTCCAAAATTGCATACTATCTTTAAACCTAATGCCATTCTACTCGAAACAATCCCATCCATTAATTTTGTAATCTACCACTAATAAGCGTAGTTTTCAAGGTTCTTTGTTTTAAAAAAATTCAGTGGATTTATTTTGAACCATTAGATCTAATCCGATGGATGACAGATAAAATATCTGTCAATTTATATTCCAAACAAGGATTTAAGTATCCATCGGCACGGGCCGTATCTACCGTGCCGTACCGTGCCAACAAGATACCGGCACGATACAGCTCCCGTGCCGATAACACAGTTCAAAATCCTTTTTTCTTAAAATTACTAAGTAATTTTCTTAATAAAGTTCAAAATATTTGATAAAAATACATAATAAGTAATTTAAAAAATTTGTTGCTAAAGAAATTAAATATTTCATGCCATTATGTGTCGGCACACATGTATTTTTTATGACCGGCACTCATCGGCACGGCTCGGCACGCACCGTGCCGGCAAGTTTTCGGCACGACCCCGTGCCACGGTACTTAAATCCTTGATTCCAAAATACTCTTAATTATGTTCCTGTTGTGCTAGAAACCGAACTAGAGAGGATCTTGACCAGATCAAGTCGTTGACCAAGTCAAGTGTGTCTTCCGGATGTGGATCGGTTTCAAGATTGACCCTCGAATGCACCACGTTTGAATTCAAACGATTTTGTTTCAAGATTGATTGATTGAATCATGCCCCACGTTTCCAACCGTTTCCGCCTATAGCCTCTCCATTATCCGGCATCTTTTTTTCAGCTTCTAATGCACCACGTTTTCTTGTCTTCTTCGCCCATGTGGGCTAGGCGCGTTGTTCGGGCCGCGCATCACCTGGCACGATTTTTCTTACGCCAACAATTCCCAAAATATCTTTATAATATTGATAGCTTACTTAAATCTAGCCAACAAATTGTTCTCAAGTATGTAAACTCAAGTTTTCCAAAATTTCTCTCATTGTTGGGATTTGTGCATCAATACTCTCTCTTATATTCACGTTTTCTCATTCTTCCTCTCTTTTTCTCTCTTCTTCTTCCTCTCTCTATCTCTTTCTCTTCCACTCCTTCCCTGTCATTCCTCTTCTTTATTTCATGAACTCGGTCCACCATGCACCACCATCAACAATGTACAGTCCTAAAATTGAAATTTTAATTTTACTTTATCGATGCATTTGATGGCATTTTCTATTTAATTTTTGTATGTATACACTTTAAATATTGTATATCATATATTTCCAAATAAATTTTTAATTTTATAATTAACCTATAATTAAAACAAAAAAGTATGATATGTGCGCATGCACCGTGTGTGGACAACAGTTTATCTTTATCTTCTCATTTTTCTTTTAGGGGCAATTTCCTACGTACCCCTAAAAATTTTTCTGTTTTCAGATTTACCCCTCTTAGAAAGCTAATATTAAAACTACCATTCTTACGTTCCAATTTCTTTCCAAAATACCCCTGAAGTTAAACTCTGTTAGTGTACCGTTTGGAACTGCCGTTATCTGTGTGTAATTACTATTTTGCCCTTTCAAATATACCCTAAACCCTAAAACCGTAAACCCCCTAAACCCTAAAATCCTAAACCCTAAACCCTAAACCCTAAAACCCTAAACCCTAAACCCTAAAACCCTAAAAAATCCTAAACCCTAAACCCTAAAACCCTAAACCCTAAACCCTAGAACCCTAAAAAACCCTAAATCCTAAATCCTAAAACCCTAAATCCTAAACCCTAAAACCCTAAAAAATCCTAAACCCTAAACCCTAAATTCTAAACCCGGGCAAAATAGGTATATCTGATAGTTTTCAACTCCGATTATTATTTAACTCTAGTTTAACCCTAGTTAACTTAACAAAGGGAAACGGTAGGGGTATTTTTAATAACGGTGGAACGTATGAAGGATATATTGGAAAGAAAAAAATAAGAGGGGTAAATCAGATATTTCTTCATATTTCAGGGGTACACAGGCAATTATCCCTTTCTTTTAATTGGGAAATTATTGCCACACCCATTATATCAAAACTTCTCATACTAAATACAAATTGCGGAAATCAAATGGATATTCTCTCCAAATTATAAAAGATGAAATTATATCCTATAATGCCAAAAAAAAACTATATTAATAAAAAAGATTTAAAAAAATTATTGCACTTTTAAAAATGTGTGTGACGTGCATTACAAGTCCACTTAACTGGTAGAAATAAAAGATTCAGGTTCGAGAACATTCAGGAAGGTGTTCGGTGTGGATTATTTGCGTACATAAACATTTTGCAAAGACATTCTCATCTATTGTTTCTCATATATATGATGCTAGGTAGATTACTGGGGAAACAATTTGACTTTTTCATTGGTTCTACTACTGCTGTTAATGCTGGAGAGACTTTGCACTCTTCTAGGAAGCAAAGAAATTTCAAAGAAATCTTACAGCTAAGATACACATTCTTCTAATCCAAGAATGGAAGCCCATTCTTCTTACTGTTGTAATTATTTTATTGAAGAATAATATTCCCTCCTGGTGTACATTTTGTAATACAATTATGTGATTAGCCTTGAAAAGATGGATACGTTTGAAAATCCCTGAAAAAGGAAATAATCCTCAAAACTAATATGATTAAAGTCAATGTATACATAATTTTATACAAAGCCGATTGATTTATGTGGACTTCAATTTTATGAAATGGAAAATCGAGTGCAATTGAACCGAACCTAACATAATCTATTAAATCGGCCGCTCGCATCATTTAGTCGGTTAAGATGTGTACACCACGATTGACATTGTGGTTCTTAATTTAATTCCTCACATTAAGCTTGTAACACCCCAATAGTCCCATATCGGATGAGATTGAGATTCTGATTGGATAAATGAGACCATACACGCTAGTAATAATAACTTGACTTAAGCATTTTGGGCTGTGGTTTGAGCCCAACGAGTTATTATTATTGTTAGTGGGTTGGGTCGTCACAAATGGTATCAGAGACGAATACCAGCCGAAAGTGTGAGAGCTAAGTGCTATGCGGGATAAAGTGTTACACCACGGGTTTGGTGGCAGCCACCTCTTGAACCCGTAGGACCCACCTCTAGAATTTCACATCGCCTGGTAATTCTGATCTGTTCTTTGTCTGTGATTTTGTTTGGACCTGACGAGGACGTCAGAATCTAAACGGGGGGAGTTTGTAACATCCTAATAGTCCGATATCGGATGGGATTAAGATTCTGATTGGATATGTAAGACCATACACGCTAGTAATAATAACTAGGCTTAAGCATTTTGGGCTGTGGTTTGGGCCCAGCGAGTTATTATTGCAAGCAGGTCGGGTCGTCACAAAGCTGTTCTTGCTTGATTGGAAATTCAATCAATTTCGTCATTGTCGCATGGGAAAGGGATCTTATGGGTGTATGTTGTTCGGAATTCTATGATGATGGCCACCTGTGCTAATGATATATAACCTTTAGAATCAATTTGACAAGTTAGTTTGATGTTTGATATGCAATTCTAAGGTCCTGGGTCAACTCAAATTATATTGGTTTTGTAGTAAAAAGTATGTGATTTCGAAATGCAGCTCTCTTCCTAGTTAAAGTGAAACAATAAAAGTTAACATTGAACTTTGTGGAGCTTTCTTCCTACTGTGAGAATTATTTTGGTCCACAATTAGAAATCTCCCTATGCATGAAACTCAGTTAGTTAAAATGAAACAAAAACAGTCGACATTGCCCTTAGGGAACTATTATTCTGACAGTTTAATTTTTCTTCTTGTTGTAGGAAAAAGTACGACAGCGGCAATGCTTTCCTATGTGTTGGATTCTATGGGGGATAATCCTATAGCTGTCGTTGGAGCAAATGTTCCTCAAGTATGTTCTTCTAAATTATATTTCAAGGAAAACTATTTAGTTAAGATAAGGATTAGATTTGAAGGTAGATTTTTTCCTCATATGATTAGCTAATATCTTTACATACAGCATGCTAAACTTAATAGGTTTATGACGGATTAACAAATTACTTTTCCATTGGTGCATCATCAAAACTCAGATTGTAAAATCGTTCAATAAGTGGATAGGTAGTGCTTGTCTTTTCACTAAGGAAAGGTCAAAATCATAAATGACAATTCACAAGGTTTCCTGTTATATTCTTCTGATTTTGCTACTTTTTTACATTCGAACAAGTTTAATGTCTGCAAGTCTAGCTACTCGTGTGTATTTCAAGGAATTATTTTACAATGTGATTCAGTATGACATAAGGATTTAAGTGCCCATCGGCACAGATTGTGTCTACTGTGTCGTACTTGTCGACAAAGTATTGACAAGATATGGTCCCATGCCGATGGAACGGCCCAAAACCCTCTTTTGTTGAAATTAACAAGTAATAATGTCACTAGAGTACAAAAAAATTGATAAAGAATATATTAAGAGCAATTAAAATACATTCGTGCCAAAGATATTAAGTTGTTTCACCCTAAAGTGTGACGAGTGACGACACTTTGTTATTATGCCAATGGCACACATCGATACAGCTTACTACACACCGTTCCATATCGTTCTAGCAAGTGCTCAGTACAAACCTGTGCTATAGCCTTTAAATCCTTGGTATGTCATGTGACTGACTATTGAAGGAACAAATGGTTGCACATATACATATGTACATGTGTAAAAAGTGACATGCTTACTTGAATGCATATGTTTTTATACTATACTTCGTTTCATAAATTAAGTTGTATAATACAATGTACATCATAGTTTTCAGGAGGAAATATTATTTCAGGCAGTGGTCCGAACTTTGTTTTGGAGGTATGCAATCTCAAACTTCTAAATTGCTGAATTACTATTGGTGTGACTTATGAGATTATATCTCCGTGCTACATTTATTATCTTTTTTTTTTCTAGGCTGATGAATACGATAGCTGTTTCCTTGGGCTGTCACCTTATATTGCAGTAGTAACGAATGTGGAATGGGATCATGTGGACATCTTCCCAGATGAGGTAATTGTGAATTTGTATATCATAATTTGCTTCGGCTGGTTCTAAATGGACCTCTTTATTTAATGTTTAGGGTGCTGTTCAGAATATATTCCGGCAGTTTGTTCATCGAATTAGGACCGGTGGCCATCTCATATTATGTGGAGACAGGTAGACACATAACTGAGCAACACTATAATATTTGACTGTTGCATTTGACATTTGCAAACTACAATACTAGTTTATGAATATTATTACTTTGTTGTTGTTTCTTTCCTAATATAATAAATATATATGATTGTGTTGTGTATGGTACTAAAAACATAATATTATCTTATGACTTGTAGATTCAATTACATCAATGAAGTTGCTTTACTATTCTCCTTGTTTTCTAAGCTAGTCAACAATGGTGTGGCATGATAAGTTTTTTGTTCCATCTTGTAATGGATCATCATAAAACTCTCATTGCAACACCTATATAGGAAGCAGCAATGTTAGACTGATTATGGAGTTTACTGTATTATACTCCATTACTTGTACTTGCTATGCATTTGTTAATGGGAAAACAACACTAGAACCTTCGTCAAGTTAATACTTGTTAGAAGTAACGTGATACCCTAATAGTCCCATATCAAATGGGAAAGGAATTATGATTGAGAATATGAGGACTAGGGACTCGAGTAATAAGAACTGGGTTTAAATATTTGGGGCTAGTGGTTTGGGTCCAACGAGTTATTAGTGCTAGTGGGTTGGGCCGTTATATTTGGTATTTGAGTTGTTTATCAGTAGGAAGTGTGAGAGCTAAGTGCTATGCGGGATAAAATACTACATCACTGGTTTGGTGGAAGCTACCTATTGAACTTGCATGAGTCACCTTAGAATCTCACATCATCTGGTAATTTTAATCTATATATGCAACTTGGCTTGAGTCTAACGAGAATATCATGATCTAAATAGGAGTCTATGACACCCCACTAATCCCACATCGAAGAGGAATTATGATTGGGTATATATGGATCATGGACTACCAATAATGGGTTTAAGCATTTTGGTTCAATAGTTTGGGTCCAATTTGTTATTAGCGTTAGTGCGTCAGATTGTTTTCGAAAGCAAAACCAGGTACGTAATAGATCCGCCGCAGAGATAAAGTTTTTTCTATTCATACAAGGCGTCAAGCATTATAATCTGTCCATAAATTTTAAAAATTTGCAAGGTACTATTTTAAAATAATTATATGATTGTTAATAATTTATTTTTAGATTTATCTTCATATGAACACATTCCTTATAATTTATAAATTCCGCTAAACTTTTTCTAATTACATTATATTGTTTCCAATTATGCATGGCATAGCTTTTTTATCAAAATGAGACTAAACAAAACTCGAGCTATCTTTACTTATTTAGCTCGTCAAAACCTCGTCACGTGGTACCTGACCACCCTCTCAGCCTACAGCTTGGATATGAAAATATTAACAACAACAGGGGTGAGAAACTTGAAAAAATTTCTAGTGAGTACAACTGTCAAGAGGACCCGTATGCACATATTAGGTCCAATAGGAGGCATAATAGAAACGAAACAACTATTTCTTCATCATAGGAAACATCAAACCAGATACAAAAAGAAGGTATTGAAAGCAACAATAATTGCCGTTGTGCCTCTGCAAATAAAAATTCGAATGGATTTCGAAAGATAATGCGTCTTGTATCAAGTCATCCAATCATTATCTTGTTATTGACCCAATCGTACTAGCCTGTCATGTAGGATCCAGCCAAATCTTGCTTTCTCACTGGCTTGTCAGGAAAACCCAGCCGCTCCTATTGGCTTGTCATGTTGGACCTAACCCTACATATCAACTTTGCAAAAGACCAACTACAAGATTGCTAACCTTGACTATGGTGGTTGTACAATAGCATGTATATTATTGCAAGCTATAATTTAATGCATACTAGTGAAGGCACCCACACGCTGCGGCAGGTTGATTCCGTAGAAGTAAATAAATGAAAAAAAACTGAAGAAAGAAGAAACATAACATAATAAAAATAAAAAAAACTAAAGAATAAAAGTAGAAGAAGCTGAAGAAGAAGCAATAGTAGTTGGTGCAGTAAAAGCATAAGAATACAAGCATAAAAAAGATAAAAAGAAGAATAAAGACAAAACCATAAGAATAATAAATTATATTTATAGCAACAGTAAAAGTAGAAGAAGAATAAAAGAAGTTTTAAAAAAAAAAGAACTAGTAGGAACAACAACAGTAATAAAGTTATTAGAAGAAAAAAGACAAAACGAAAACGGCAATAATAACAAAAGGAGTATACTAATAGAGCAAAAGGTGTTTTTGCTGCCCCATTTTACCGTCCATTTGTCACTGCCATTTTTCAAGACTATAGAGAAAAAAAGTGAGAGGGAAAGCCTCCTGAGCGGGGGAAGTGAGTTTTTATGAACTTAGCAATTGATAGGCTTGTGAGAGGAAGAGAGAGGAGAGAGAGGAAAATTCAAAATCATAGCGTGGTGAGAGAGAAAGAAAGAAGGAAAGAGGAAGCGGGCAAATTATGCGATTAGCAGGTTCCTTGTTCCCTCGACAGGATGCGACGGCGACTGGTGAGAGCGGCAGAATACGCTTCGGAATCGATGGATTTGAAATTGTTTTGTACACTTGATGCATAAATATATCTTATACACCGAATTTTTCAATTTCTATTATAAAAATTTAAACTCTATGAGTTTTTATAAATAGACTTTTTATAGCGTAGAGTGCATCTATCGGATTATATTTTAATTCTATAATGATTATATTTTAATTTTATAATATTTATCTCTAAAAAATAAGTTAGTGCATGCGATAAACCAATAGACTGAGTGTTAGCAATAATTTGTTATAGTTGAGAAGGAAAAAATAGAATGGTGGAGCAGAAATGTTCTATAAACCAGGTATAAAACTAAATTTTATACACTGTATTTTTGAAATATTATTATAAAAGTTTAAATTCTGTAATTTTTTTATATAGTCTTTTTATATGGTTTAGATCATATGTATTGAATTAAATTTTAATTTTATAATATTTATTACTTAAAAATAGGTTGTATAGTAAAAGATGAGAAAGAGATTGGTGAAAAATATGAGAGAGAGAGAGAGGGAGAGAGAACAATTGGGTTGAAAAAATAAAATGAGAGAGAGAGGGAACAAAAATTATGTAAAAAAGAAAAGCCACACACCCCCCAACTCCCCACCCCAAATGCCCAATAAACTCCGCGTGTCCTCCAACTGCAATTTCATTATATGTAATAGATGATCAAGGCTCCAAAACTCACCAAGTGATTGTGTTTAGTACTTGTCATGAGCTAGGGAGCCACCAAGTAGTATACAAACATCAGCTATGCTATTGTTCATTATAGACTGATGACTGCGGACCGGCTGATCAAACGAGGGTGGTTTGGACCGTCCATTTGTGTCTGTTGCTACAGCGAGGAAGAAAGTCTGGAGCACCTTCTCTTCCGGTGCTGCTTTGCACGCTCGGTTTGGAGCAGGATGTTCCAGGGCAATCAACTTTTGTTGACTACACTACTGCAAGAACACGGGGATTTAGCGACCAGATGGAAGATGACTAAATTGATCGCCGGACGGAACAATCAGGCTTACCTCGATGCGTGCGTCGCAGCCACTTGCTGGGAACTCTGGATGGAGCGTAACCACAGGATATTCGACAACCGGATCACTACTACGGGGGCATGCAGCAGGAGTATTTGCAGCACGCTGGCAGTATGGAGAGCGGCATGGGGAGGGTAGCTAATTGGACATGGAGTGCGACAAGACCTGGTAGCGGCTGGTAGCGGTTGGGACTGACCCCGACACAGTTGCGGGAAATGTGCTTCGTTGCTGGCTTTTGCCAGTTTCGAAAATGGCGAAGTCACATTGACTGCAAGGGCGGACCAACCAGGAATTGTCCTATTATACGAAGGACTCAGCGAGCATGGGGACAGGGAATGGTACCATTGTGGAAGGGCGACTACTGTGAACAGCGATCCGGGGGAGCTAGGCGACGGGCGCGACCAATGCGACAGGAGTTCGACTAACCCTTCGCGTCGCACGTAGTAGCTGCGAAGCTGCGGCGGGACACTTTGAGATTGTGCTGGTGGTTTATCTTGTCTGGTGTTGCTTTTGTCTGTTTGTTTTGTTATTGCTGTTGTTTGGTTAGCGAGGTACTGGCTAAGTGAGGGTGGTTTGTAGTGGTCTTGTCTTTTACACTGGGGCTGTAACCCCTCTCGTGAGGGGGGACCTATTATGTTACTTACTCCCAAATAGGGTTTAACCCTGTTTAATCAAAAAAATTATCAACTATTGGCATGCTTATCGACCGTTCCTAGCGCAAGTGGCAAAGGGCTTGGTAGTTGATACCCGAGGTCCCGAGTTCGAAGCCTAGTTGCTTCATATTTTTAGCTAAGTTTATTTCAAAAATAAACGAAGCGGATAGCATGCTACTTTTCTCTCAAAAAAAAAAAACCTATTGGCATGCTTATAAAAATGCCAACTATTAAGATAATGTCAAGCATGCTAAACCAAGAATATCTCCAGTAATCATGGTATAGGAGAAAACAACCAACATGCAAAAGAAACAATTAATGATCATGCTTAAAATTAGCTATTAGATAAAAGGTAAGATCAAACCGCTATTGGAGAGCTTCCACCCACCTTACTATGAAACTTCTTGAACTCGCAGGAGCAACTTCTAGAATCTCACATCGCCTAGTAATTTCAGTAATTGTATCTAATTGAACTTGGGCCGTTAAGAGGGGAGTCGTACTATGATTGTAACGACCCGACCCACTAGCAATAATAACTTGTTGGGCCCAAATCACAGCCCAAAATGCTTAAGCCCAGTTATTATTACTAGTGTCCAAGTCTCATATAAACCCAATCACAAATCCATCCACATCCGATGTGGGACTATTGGGGGCGTCACAATGATTCCCCAAGTACCCCACATCGGGTGGGAAAGGGATTATTATTGAGTATATAAGGATCAAGGAATTTAGTAATAATAGTTGGGCTTACGCATTTTGGGCCAATGGTTTGGGCCCAACGAATTATTGCTGCTAGTGGGTTGGACCGTTTCAAATAATGTGAAATTTCTTTCCTATCCCGTTTCTCAAAGAGGACAAACAAACACAAAACCATCATCAAACTTTTAATATAATCAATTCATTTTCTCTTATTACATAATGTCTTCTCCCCTTCTAGTTCTATTTCTCTCTTTGGATTGTATATGGATAAGTATTCATTCATGTAGAGGCCCTTATTATGTAAGGGAGCATTTTCTGTGAGTTGAAAAGTATAGCAAACAATCTTGTTGAAAAGTATAGTAAACAATCTTGCAGATTGATGGTTTTCTATTCATTAGTCAACATCATTTGGTTTATATTTGTTTACTTTCTATTTACAATTGACTCAAAGCTGTAGTTCAGTCCAGGTGCATATAAGTTGCTCAGTGAGTCCACCAACAACAGTCTTTCTAATAGGAGCACATGCCCAAGCTCAACGGTACTCAATCATAGCTACAGCACAACAACTTATGGGTTTTCTGACAATAATGATTGGTGTGCTTCCTCTATCACTTCAAACTTGCAAGGTGGTCAACGTTATGCCCTGGTGATTCCCTCAACATTTTACAATGATTAGATTGTCCTTTCAATTAACTCCTATATGTAACAGTTGTCTGATCATTACATGCCAAAATATTATTTTTGACCAATCAAATTCTTAGTTGGTGTTCATTGTGCTAGTAGCGATTCAATATATGATTACATCGATTATGAATTCTCTTTAGACTTTAGAGGTTTGCAAAAGACCTGTTTAAATAGCCGGACCAACTCATTTTGGTTCATTTTGGTTTAAATCAGTTTTCTTCCAAGTTTTTCTTGGTTTTGTTTTGAAAAATTACCAAATTGGAAAAAAATGGGTCCTGTATGGACTGGCTATCAAGACAAAAAAGCCAAAGTATTCATATCTTTTCATTGTCTGTTTAGTATTACTCTTTTAATCCGAAGAGCACTTGTTTTGCTGAATCATCTGCCATTAAAAGGTTTAGAGCAGTGACTTTGGCCAATCACTGGTTTTGCAGCAACCTTGCATTGTAAGTCACTCAATTTTGCCTTTAACGTGACATTTTCCTTTTGTTGTGTATTAATTTTGCATGTCGTACTCATTAAGATTTTGTGAAAGGGACGAAAAACCACTGATTCATGTATTATTGATTAAACTTCTTGCGTGATAAGCATCCGCTCTGTTTTACAAATAGAGTCATAATGGATGTGTGACACAATTATTTTCTAATTCTCAGAATTACAGAGGACACCAAATTGCAAATATTGACTTATTACTACCAGGAGTTCACAATGTCCTTAATTCCTTAGCGGTTAGTATATTCTTTATGTACCATGCCAATTTCCCATGTTTTACTAAGCATAGACCAATGCAAAGTATCTTAATTTGTTTAAGAAAACTTTCTATGTGTCAACCAAATTAATGAATGGATGGATAATTTTGCATTTTGATCCTTAACTATCATTAAATTATGGAAATACTACTCTCACTTGTTTACTGGAATGAGTAGTGATACAGTGATTGTTTTGTAGCACTTTTAATTATGGTAAGTCTGAATAGTCATCGCAACAATCAGAACATAGGTAGATAAATGACTACCCAACATAACCATATTTCTAAATCAACCACTTTTACCAATGGATACGATGCCAGTTGTAAAAAGGAATTTAAACAAGGCATCATTAAGATTTTACTCTGTCAAAAAAATTCATTGGTAACTCCTAACGTTGAATCTCCATCATTGTCGCTATATTATGCATCAGGCTGCCAGTGCAATAGACAACTTCAATGAGACGAGATCATCGTTGCGATTAAAATTAATTCACAAAATTTCTAATGGCTTTGAAGTCTTATGTAAGGATTGTTGTGCCAGTGGCACAAGACCTGCTGGAATGACATGGTAGTAGTATGACAGTTTTAAAAGGCATTTAACCCTCTAAAGTACAAGGGCTTCTGGAACTTCGGCGCTGCCTCAAGAAAGTAAGGCACATATTTATACAAACTTCTAACAACAGTGGAATGCTCTTTGAAGGACATAGTAGTAATTTGGATAACACTTAGTGGAGAGAAGAGCATGAGGGGAAATACAGAGGAAAGAGAGACAAAACTTAGGAGGAGAAAATCAAATTTGCTGCTGGTACTCTCCAAAGATATCACATCATAGGATCATGAATCTTATTCGGATTTGTTTCTAATAATCAACATACATGAAAAATCAACAACTTCCCTGTTATTGTCATACAGTTTCTTTCTTTTCAATAAGACCTCCTTAGGTGTTCTCGTCCTAGTCAAAACACGCTCTCTTTCTCTTTATAGGATTTGATTCTTTTTAGGGCTTTTTTTGAAATTGGCCTCCTAAAAATTTTTATTTTTAAAAATAGCCCCATAAATTTTATAATTGCAGAATTTGCCCTATTAGTGCCACTGGGCGCCACGTGTACGCCAAGTGGGCGCTGAGGTGGAGTAGTTGAACACGCGTTCTCAGAGTGCGTGTTTAAAACACGCATTCTGAGAGTGCGTGTTTAAAACACGCACTCTGAGAACGCGTGTTTAGACGCGTTTAAATTTTTTTTAATTTTTTTTGATTTTTTTTTTTTTTTATAAATTTGATTATTTCTCAAACAAACGGATTTATTTTTTTTAAAAAAAATAATAAGTCAAAAAATATCTACCTAGAAAAAATAAATTTCACATTCTAATTTTTATTTTTTTATTTATTAAATATTTATATATTATTTTATATATTTTTATATTTTTAAATTATCTCAAATAAATAGAATTTTTTATTATTATTTTCTTACCGCAAAAAAAAATTTATTTTCATCTTTTGACGGGAAAAAAAAAATTTCGCCAAAAGATAAAAATAAATTTTTTTTGCGGTATGAAAAAAAAATAAAATAAAATATCAGTTCGTTTAAAAAAATTTAAAAATATAGAAAATATATAAAATAATATATAAATATTTAATAAATAAAAATATTATTTTTTTCCACCAAAGAATAAAAATAAATTTCTTTTTGCAGTACCAAAAAAAAAATGAAATAAAATATCTGTGTGTTTTCTGAGAAAAAAAAAAAAATATTCGGTGGGTTTCTAAAACAAACGGATATTTTATTTTATTTTTTTCGTACTGCAAAAAAAAATATATAAATATTTAATAAATAAAAAAATAAAAATTAGAATGTAAAATTTATTTTTTCTAGATAGATATTTTTGGACTTATTTTTTTTTTAAAAAAAAATAAATTCGTTTGTTTGAGAAATAATCAAATTTATAAATAAAAAAAAGAAATTAAAAAAGAATTAAAAAAAATTTAAACGCGTCTAAACACGCGTTTTTAGAGTGCGTGTTTTAAACACGCACTCTCAGAGTGCGTGTTTTAAACACGCACTCTGAGAACGCGTGTTCAACTACCCCACCTCAGCGCCCACTTGGCACACACGTGGCGCCCAGTGGCACTAATAGGGCCAATTCTGCAATTATAAAATTTATGGGGCTATTTTTAAAAATAAAAATTTTTAGGAGGCCAATTTCAAAAAAAGCCCTTCTTTTTACTATTCTGTCTTGTAAATCAAATTTCTTTTGGGTAACATAACATTTTATATCCACAAAATCTACATTCTTCTTTGTTATTCTTGATTCGTCTCTTTTTGTGATCACAGTCACAAACAAACTATGGATTGGAACTTGCGATCCTCATTGGGGTTATAAGGGGGGTATGTCATTCAGTAAACACTGGATAGCAGTCCTCCATCGATACCAGATCAACATCTTAACTAGTATAGGTATCAGTATAGAAGTTCATGCTATATTTCTCATGATAGTTTCCTACAAACTTAGCTTAGCATTGTGGATAAAGATATTTTTGCACCATGTGCACTGGCATGGCACAAGACCACAAGATGGAATGGGTATAGTTGAATCAGCTAATACAGAAAACAAGTATCAATGTGGATTGGTAGAATGTTAACTATGCCATAGGAGTCTGTAGACATGGATTACCTAAAATCATGGCCATAACATGGTGGAAATTCATGCAAAAGAAGACCGTAGGTAGATTCATTAGGTCTACGGTCTACCTATTGTTAGTTCCAATTTTTGAAACTTTAGGCCTTGTTATTGTTTTTGTTTTTTTAAAATAAAGTTTCTACATAAAAAGGTGTAGGGGAGGATAAGGGATTGTTTGCAATTATTGCATCCAATGTGTTTTTTTGGCAACAAAAAATAAAAATTTAGAAACAGCTTTTTTTACTTTCAATTTTTTTTTAAATTGTCATCTACCACTTGGTTGGGTGCACCTACTACTTGGCTAGGTGTGTTGCAAGCTAACCAATCATGACAATAGGAAATTTTTTTTTTCACGGTATATTAAATTATATAGAATTAGTGTTTTAAAAAAACAATATAATGGCACCAATGCCAAAGAGAGGCCTTAACTTTTTTTTTCCTAGAATTTTCCTTAAAAATATTATATTATGTTCTTGGTGAAAAATCATGGTAGTCTTATTTACTCCGCAAATGAGCTTTAAATTCATCGTTTGAATTGCTTGGGTAATAAATTTTTTACGTCAAATCCAGTCCACCATATTAAATGCTCCGTTGTTATCATATGGCAATCTCATCATCCAAATTTATTTTGCTAAATTCTTGGGTTGTTTATTCCATTTTCCAACTCGCAGGTTATTGCTAGTGTGGCAACATTGCTTAAAGATGGAAATAGCTTTGATAGTACAATTGATTCTGTGAGGATTCACTTGAGTACATTCAAAGGTGTTTCTCGACGATTCGAGTTGCTTGGTACTGTTAATGGATGCCAAATATATGATGACTACGCTCATCATCCGACAGAAGTTCGTGCTGTCCTACAAGCTGCAAGGCAAAAGTTCCCTTCTCAAGCATTATGGGTGGTCTTTCAACCACACACATTCAGGTTTTCTATGAAGATCTACAAGCTTCTAGACATGTTTCTTTTCTTTTCTTTCAAAGAAAGATATGTGTTAGTATTAGACACTCCATTGCAATGTGTTTGACATGTACTTTGTAGCCGTGTATCTGCGCTGATGAGTGATTTCTCGACTGCCTTCAATATTGCAGATCATGTGATAATTACTGAGGTAATATAGTCGCTCCTTTACTTTCTATGCAGTAATTACACTGTTAAACTTTTGGTGAAATTTCACTTAGGTCGTCCAACTTTAATTGGTTTCAATTAAGGCATCGAACTTTCATTTCTATTCCAATTGGAGTACTGTTCAAATTTCAATTAATTTTTTAGTGAAGTAATAATATGGCATCTAATTCAGCTACTGATAAATGATATGGTAATGACTGCATTTCAATTGTTATATCATCTCAAAATTATAATTATTCAACTATTACATCATCTTGAGAAGGTGATTTAGCAATCGAATTAGCAATCAGATCATATCTAAGAGATAAATTGGCATCATGTCATCTGTAGGAAGATGGTTTGGTAATGGAATTAGCTATCACTTTGTTGCTTTGGTTGAAAATTGATGCTTAGTGTAATGTAGTGACCTGATTGAAACATAAATTGGAGTTCAATGGCTAAGTTCACTCTTACGCAAAAGATTGATCTGGTAGGAAATAGGCCCGGCAATATATGTTAATACCTCCACTCATGTGCATAATGAATATGAAAAGCACGTGAAAGTAAAAGGCGAGGTAGGAGATGGGGATTTAACCCAATACATCATGCAGGAATTTGGCTTGTCTAATGTTGAAGATGGTGATTGAACCCATAACCTCACAAAACGAAAATTTTTAGAATTGGCTCTGATACGATGTCACCCAAAAGATCAATCTATAGGAAACAAGCCCAGGAATATATATTAACAGAAACAAATTGAAGTTTAGTGACCTAAGTGAAATCTCACTTTGATGTTCAGTGAACAATGGTGTAATTTGCCCACTTTCAATGTTTTGGTGGTTGTTGTGTGTGGATTGTCCACATTAATTTTAGAGTACGTTGTTTTTATCTTTCTTTCCAGATTTATGGTGCAAGAGAAACAAATAAATGGAACACGTATGCGAGAGATCTATCGGCTCTGATCACCGGCCCATCGGCTGAATATATTCCTAAAATGGTACGTAGATAAAAAATCCTGCTTTCTTTTTGTTCATTTATACTTCTATTTACTCTTGAAAATTGTTGTGTATCATAATGTATCACTTCAACAGAAACATTGACTTTTTTGTGCATTATTCTTACTTGCCGCGTTTCTTTTTTTTTTTTCATTGTGAATTGCTTTTTGGTTTTAGGATGATGTGCTTGATAAATTGGTGCTTAAAATACTATCAGACAAGAATCAAGAAACAATAATCTTGACACTCGGCCCAACAGGTGCTTCACTTTGGAAGATTAATAAATAATAACCATAAAGTGTTCGGCTATTATATTTTTATGCGTGTCATTTTCGATGATAGAGCTTCTACATCGACCATCCATATTGTTTGACATAATTTAAAGCATGTAAACATTCTAGAGACAGAATTTCATACCTTTTTTGACATTATATATACCTTGCAATCAAAAGGACTCAAAATTGATAATTTTAATGACTGATATAGGACATTTTTTGAGTTTAACGGTGTAGAGGATTTATAATCGGACACTCTATTTTTAGGAGGTCGTTCGATTTTGACCGTTCATTTTATACCCGTTTGATCGACTCTCTTATAATTTCAAAAACATACAAAATTTATTTTTAGATACTTTAAATTATCTAAATCATATTTAACGGTATGGATAGTCGATTCAGAAGCTCTATTATTGAAAACAACTTATGAGTACGAAGGTCTCCGTACTCATAAGAGTATAGTAGCTCTACTTATCATGTGAACTTCAATCATGCCATCAGGATGATAATTTCCTCTATTACCCTTCACTTTTATAGGTGACATTGTAACTCTGGGACCGAAACTCCTGAGGGCATTGCAAGGAAAATCATAAAATGTCTTACGATGATCTTGGTATGGCCATCTGGATTCTTGTCTATTTGGTGCACTTTTTCCTGCGTTTCTTTGTAAAACTTCAATGGAAATAAGAGGAAGGGGCTTCTCACTGCTGCTGTTCATTTCAGAAACCTCACACTGTTGCACAAGTTATTGTGAACTCAGATTCGCCTTCCAACAGGGAATTTCTCGCTGACATCGGAGCCACTCGTAGGAATAGGCCTTTTTAAAACTAAGCAACTTTTTATTTATGGGGAACAAAGTAACTGTGCTTTCCTTCTATTGGTCATGTCATTTTATTAATTAACTAGCTTTCACCTCATGCAATGCACAGCCATTATCATAAAAAGAGCATAACTTAATTATATTCCATTCCAAGTGTATTTATATGAAAACCCAGAGAGCTAAATGAAAACCATGGAAAAAATTTGGTGTTTGAAGTGTGATGTGTTGTTCCGGGCACATGGAGAAAAAGAAAACATTTGCAAGCCCAATCCAAACTCCATTTGAGTTATAGAATTAAACAGCTATGATTCGGGTCGAATAGAGTTGTGATTGGATTAGCTTTAAATTCTGTGTGTTCTGGGGATTAAAATAGATTAGCTCAATACTTGCGTAGAAATCCATTTGAATGTGAATTTTGATAGTTGAGATAAACGGATAAATAAGCAGGGAGAACAGTATCATGAAGTTGGCCAGTATCAAAAGTTTCCTATTTATCCATTTTAACAGTTGTTTTTTTTTTTTTTTTCTTTGCAGGCTTAGTGGAGATAGCCTATGGATAACCTTATTCTTCTTAAGAACTTAAAGGGAAACTCTCCTACAATGTGACTTTCTATTTTCAAAATCTTGATTCTTGGAGAGGCTGGAACTGGAAAAGAGTGCTTTGGTTAGATACCGAAATTTTTCGAAGAGGTATTGGTATTCAATTGAAGCAATATCATAAAGTTATGAATTATGGCTTTTTATGGGTGAAGAATCTTCTCAAACATGTTCCAGTAGTAATTAAATCTTGCGTTTGTTCAATGCTTAATTTAGGATTTGGTTTAGCTCTTCTTAGAGGGTTTAAATGGTAGAAACAATATATAAGGAGCCATTCATTTTGCTGGTTTATAACATTTATGTTATATTTGGAAAGAAAGTCCAGTTCATTCCAACTTATCATGTCACTTGTGTTTAGAAATTAATCAGAACTTGATATTTTCTTTTGTTTTGAGAGAAAAATAACACGCTATCTGCTTCATTTAATAAGTAATTGAATTTAACTATAACAGTGAGATGAGATAGTCAGGCCTCAAAAGGAGAAAGGCGCGACAAACACTTCGAGATTAAACTAAGTGTAGAAAATGTAGAACAAAGGCAAGTGTACTGGATGAAAAAAGTTCAAATTTAATTTGGTCGTTCATTCGGAGAATCGTTTTACTTGACTTTAGCCTCCCACAACTTGACAACACATCTAATTCTTCATGCACGCAAAAAATTCGAGCTACTCTTATTGATGATCATGTTATTTCTATCTAGCTTAATTTGGTATTTTATTGTTAATGAATTATTCATGGTTTTGATCAAGTAATCATAATACATGCCTGCTAAGCTGGAATTCTTTGATGATTACACAACTTCACAAACACTTTTTAAGACTTCGAAAATTTTGTTGGTTGTAGAAAAAATTTAAACCCAAGTTATTATTATGTATATAGGTTAGAAATAGAGGAAAAAATCCATTAGGGCTTCTAATTTGTGTTCAAGCAATTGTTTGAGAACTAAAAAATCCTTGATGATGAAACATTAGTAAAATATGCATACTCCATCCACCGGTCGGAATCTAATAAGGACAAATGAAATATCTTTGAAAGTTTAAGGACTAAAATTTAAATATTGTTGAAAAGTTCAAGGTCTTGAATATCGAATTTAAAAGATCAAGCACCAAAATGAAACTGAGAGTCAAAGTTTAGGTACCAGCACTGCAATTTACCCTAAAAAAGGGTAAAGGCCCTTTTGAGTTACATTTGCAAAATATAACAAAAACAACAACATTTTGATATAAGATTTTACCAAAGAATAGAGCAACTGTTGTAGCCCACTACTTTGAGAAGAAACTTAAAAGACATTATTGCACATAAAGATCCAAGGAAAACAATTCCCTGATTTAGATGGGCTGCCGCGGTAGCGAGGATTTATTGAAATTGAAATCACGAATCATTCGCACTATACAGCAGCACCAGCTCCGAGGGAACTTCGCGCAATCTCAAGGGCGTCTTCTACGGAAGAAGAACTCTTGAGCTTAGCTTTATCGACTACCGGCTGAGCTTTCGCGAGTTGAGGTAGAAGAGAGACCTCCTGAAAAGGAAATGACACCACAAGGCTATTACAGTCCAAAAAGGAATTACAGATTTCTGTTAATGCTTACCCAAAAACTTTCATATGATGTATGCATATGATTCAGAGTATAAGATTTACAGTGATAGCAAGTAAAATCCATGGAAACTCGACAAATTAACGCAATTTGGTGCGAAAAGCAATTTTGGACTTGTGTTACAAGTAACAAACTCGCATTCCAAGCTTTACAGAGAGAATCTCATTGTGGGATGTGATCAGTGGTCAAGTGTGGTCTTGTTCTTATTTCGTATAAGAAGTTTCTTATCATCGGTGTAGATAGTGAACTAATTTCAGAAATCTTTCCCTTTTTGAAATATGAACCGGAGTAGAATAAGAATTTTAATCCGGGAGACTTTACTCTTTTGTAGATTTCCCTTTCTGTAAAATTTCAAAAGCGCGATCCGTCGGATCGTTGGCGCTAACTATTAATCCCAAAAGCTCGAAGCTCGAGCTGTTAGAAATACGCAACCAATTCACTTAAAGCGTACAGACACAGCGCCCACGGGTCTCGACCGGACTCAACCCACCTGGACGTTGGGTCTATTGTTGGGCCTCTTGCCGTTAGGTCTATTGTGGACCGCAGCCCCACTCAACTTATTAGGCTCACCCAACTCAACTTATTAGTCTCCTGGGCCTATTGTCATGGGCAGGAAGTTGGACCTATTTTTTACCCATAAATAAATAGCCAACACGATCTTCACTCAAAATCTATCATTGTTGCTGTTGACACCCTAGTACTGAAGGCTCGAGTCTAACAAAATCTGCTATATCAGTTAGACCACATCAAGGGGGATGAGTGAATCCATCCCTCTGTTTGGCCGCACGGTTGCGTGCTGCAAAAGCGGCGCACGACTGCGCAAAATGGGGGTTTTGGGAAAGCTCCAGTATCGGAGCTTGCCCAAGAAGCCCTGCGGTGCGGCCCGCACTGCAAGGCCAAACAGGCCCTGTACCCCATTTCCACTAATAACTGGGTTGGACACCAGTACAGACTTAAGCCCTATTTGAATATAGGAATAAGATATCTAATGATAACTTATTTAGTATGAATTTTTTTTTTTGTGTGAAGCTAGGAGTTTAATTTTTACTCTTTAAAAGGTCTTATCATTTATGATTTGATAGGATAGCATATTTCACTAATTAGGTGAGTTATCATATTCCGAAACAATGACTCGAACTTCGGAATATGGCATTCATTCTAAACAATTTGATCACCCACCTTATCTACCAAATATTACATACTTTTTGAGTAAATCGAAGGATATACCGAATCAGATGTTCATGCATCCAAGCAGGGCTCTCGTAACGGTATTTCAACTCGCAACAAGGAAGACGGTCAAAAGATATTATATCATGTTGTGTGCTTGTTTCACAAGCCTTCATTGGAATTATTTACAAAGCAATTAGCAAGACGGCCACTAAATGTGTCATAATATCGAGTTTAATCACCATCATGATTGCAGAAGAAAAACAATGGACTAAACCTCATCTACCACCTGAACTTATTTATGTTCTTGACTAATAACTTGTTCAGTATTCTGTTATATATTTCAGAGAATACCTTGTGCTTCCTGCTCGATTCTAGCGATAAGGTGTAATTATCAAAAATTATATGAGCCACTAAATGAATTCTTTAAGTGTCTGTTTGGTTCGGGTACAAAGGGAGAATAAGCCCTATTTGTACCCAAACATTATGATAGCGTTTGGTTTGGGTACAAAAGGGGGATATCCCCCCTTTCTACCCAAACACTATTGGAATGGGGGGGGGGGGAATAGGTTGGTATATCTATTCCCCCCCCAAACCGGATTGTTCCGGTAAAAACTGGGACAACCCGTTAACAGGGGGGATATCTCATTCCCCCCCTCCCCTCTGAACAAACCCACGTGGGCCTCCCCGAATAAGACCCCCCCCTTCTCTCTCCACTGTACCCTCCACTTTCCGAGGCTTTTAATTTTTTTTTTTAATAAATTTAAAAATTTTATTTTATTTCATTTTTGTAAAAAAAAAAACTATTAATTTTAAAATTTATACAATTTCTTTATAAATCGTTTAAATTTTATATAAATTTAAAAATTAAAATTTTTACTCCCACCTAAAATTTAAAAATTAACTTTTTTTTACTCCCACTTAAAATTTTTATAAATATTAAAATTAATTATCAATTATAATACTTAACTAAAAGCAAGGGTATTTTCGTCATTTAACACAAAAGTCAACTCTTTATTTCTCTTATTCTTCAATCACTTCCAAACACTATTTTTCCTATACCTGGTACTAAACTAAAATCCAACCAAACACAAATTTACAATAGTTCCAGCTTGTTTTAAAAATTATACTTATCTCTGGTACTGCTAATTTTCTCTTATACTCCAACCAAACGAAACCTATAGGGTTAAGGGGGGGAACAAGGTGGAATACTTGTTCCCCCCCTTAACGGATTGTCCCAGTCAAAACCGAGACAATCCGGTAACTGGGGGGATAGGTGTTCCCCCCGCTCCCCCTCGGGAACAAGGCAGAGCCTCTCCCCTCCCCACCCCATGTCCCTTCACGCTTCCCAAGGCAGAGCCCCTTTTTTTTTTTTCTTTTCTTTACATGCTCCCGAGGCAACCTTTTTATTTTATTATTTTATTATTTTTTTAAATTAGAATTTTTAAATTTTAAAAAATATTTAAATTCATAAAATTTAAAATTTAAAATTTTTTATTTTATAAATTTTAATTTTTTAACTTTATTTTTTAATAAATTTAAATATTTTATTTTATTTTATTTTTTTTTGTAAAAAAAAATTATTAATTTTAAAATTTAAACAATTTTTTATAAATTTTTGTAAATTTATATAAATTTAAAAATTAAAATTGGCATTTTAGTCTTTTAACACAAAAGTCAATTCTCTATTTCTCTTATTCTTCAATCACTTCCGAACACTATTTTTCTTATACCTGGTACTAACCTAAAACCCAACCAAACATAAATTTATAATAATTTCAACTTGTTCCAAAAATTATACTTATCCCTGATACTACTAGTTCTCTCTTATACCCCAACCAAGCGAACCCTTAGCAAACATAGATGTCTTAAGCTTTATGCAATCATAATAAAGAACTCTAATAAGTGAGAATGCAACAATATGATCAATTTGTACAGGAATAAAAGTTGTACCTCCGAGCTTCCACTCTCGAGAAAAACTCCTTTTAATCTACTGTCTGAAAAAGCAAACAATCAAAAGTTCAACAGATTATCAAACAATTGTAGCAAGGAAATGGATAATATTGGGAACAACTGATTACCAGAGTCAACCCAGAAAGTTGCAACCTTTGGATCGAAATTTCCAACTTCAACAGTCTCACCAACTAATCAAAGCAAAATAAAGTGTTCAATGATGACCAAATAACAATGATTCAATATATTCTAAAGGGTAAACTTCACTTTTGGTCCTCAAACTATGAGGTGAGTGAAACTTCGGTCATCAAACTTTAATTTGTTATAATTTCTGACTCAAACTTTTTAAATTGTTGCAATCAAAGTCCCACAACTCAATTTAGTTGACTAAATATTGATGTGTTATTAATGTGAAAGTGATGTAGCAGTGTTGTGATTAATGATAAAGTAATAATTAAGATCCGCATCACTTCCGCATCCAATATGTAATTAACTAAAAAGAGTGGAGGGACTTAATTACAACAATTTAGAGTTCAAACTAGAAATTACAACATAATAAAATTTGAGGACCAAAGTGTCACGCCCCTCAATAGTTTGAGGACCAAAAGTGTAATTTACCCTATTCTAAACATAAGGAGAATTCTTGTCAAAATATATTTACCATTATCTCCATAAAATTGCCACCAGATTTTCTTTGCGCTTCCCTCGTATTCGAAAACTCTCGAATAGAAGTATGGGAGATAATCATATCTAGATCAAATATAAAAGATTGAAAATTAGTAGGTAAATCAACGAACATTACCAAAAATATGGTTAATGTTAATAACTTACGGTTGAGTTTGGGCTGTTAGGAGTGTTCTAACACAATGTTGTGCCGACTTGCGAGCATGATCAACATGCTCCACTCGTGCCGTTCGGTTGTAGATCTTCATGGAATAACAAAATCAAATTTTAGTAAGTTGATACAAAAGTGAAGGAAAATCACAACAATATCTACCTTTAATGGAAATGCTGCTACATCTCCAGTGGCAAAGACACCAGGCAGACTCGTCCGGAAGTGGGAATCGACCTGTGAAATGGAAGATCTTCTCGCATTGGTTATAAAGGCGCAAACATGCTGAGCGAGGGAACGAGAAAGAACGCAAATTGAAGAATAGGAACATTCCTCATATAAGTGTAAAGGAAAAAACTAATCAAAGATATAAACCAAGAGCCTTTCGCAAATGCCTATGGATGAACATAATTAGTAATATGGAAGATCTTCTCGCATTGGTTATAAAGGTGCAAACATGCTGAACGAAATGGAAGATCTTCTCGCATTGGACATAAAGGCGCAAACATGCTGAGCGAGGGAACGAGAAAGAACGCAAATTGAAGAATACGAACATTCCTCATATAAGTGTAAAGGAAAAAACTAATCAAAGATATAAACCAAGAGCCTTTCGCAAATGCCTGTGGATGAACATAATTAGTAATACATGAGTTAACAAGCAATGCGAGAGAAAGTCTAGAATAGACACGAACCTGTATTCCACCAACACTATTATTCAACCCAACAGCCTCGAAAGGACTAACAACTGGTTTTGCTCCAATACCTATGATAACCTGCACCAATAAAGACAAAATGAAAATTTCAACAGTTCGGAATAAAAGTTGATTATGATTGTTACCTATATAAGCAAGAAGGTAACACCAAATACATTTTCCAAATAATACTATCAAACTCAAGACAGCCTTGGGTTTCTATATCCCTACTTTCACACCGATATCAATGATTACTACTATGCTTGTACATAAAAATTCAAATACTGCAGGAGCAATTTGAAAATAATAATAATAACTAACGGAGAGAAATAAATTTTGCAACAACATTTGTGTAATATCCTGCTATCATGAAAGTTGTGTTTTGTTTATGAGAGCAACAACTGCAACGACTACGGTAGATCGTCAACAAACTGGCTAATTTTACAAGAAGCTTCTCTCTTGCCCAATTTTGCTTTGGAATTTCTAGGATTTATTTTGGGATAGCTATTGTCATGTTAATATTCAGTCGTAAAAACTTGTTCAAGAGCCTTCTTAATTTCATTCATGATTTAGCAGACCCCCACACTGTTCGGAGAAGGGATGGATGATGTGGCGACAATGATGACAATGGTGATTATGGTTTCACTCTTAGGTATCGTTTGGTTGGGGGATTATGAGCATGGGGGTAAATTTTTTTATCCCTAAAATAACTTGCTATTCCGGGATATGTAGGGATGAAAGAAAATTAGTATTTGGTTTGTAAAGCTGTTATTTTTAGGAATAGCTGAAATTTTATTTGGTTCATTTTTCGGAATAAGCGAGAATAGTGAAAAAATATGAATAATTATAATTTTGGTTCGAGGATTATGAGCATGGGGATAAATTTTTTTATCCCTGAAATAACTTGCTATTCCGGGATCTGTAGGGATAAAAGAAAATTAGTGTTTGGTTTGTAAAGCTGTTACTTTTAGAAATAACTGAAATTTTATTTGATTCATTTCTCGGAATAAGCGAGAATAGTGAAAAAATATGAGTAATTATAATTTTAAAATAATACTATTTTATCTAATTAATTAATATAAAATATTAATTAAATAATAATTAATATTTGTATAAATTAAAGTTTATATTTTAGTAAATAATACCATTTAATTTTTAAAAAATTAAAGTTAAAATTTTTAAAATTTGTATAAATTTTAAAATTTTAAAATTTATTAAATTTATAAATTTATTAAAAATTAAAGTTACAAATTTAAAAAGTTATAAAATTTAAAATTTCTCTAAATTTAAAAATTTAAATTTTAATTATCTCGAAAAATGTGTAAAAGATGATGCAAAAATTTTAATTTTTAAATTTGTATAAATTAAAATATTTCTATAAAAAATTTAAAAATTTATATATACAAAATTTGTATAAATTTTAAAATTTTAAAATTTTAAATTTTTTGATTTATAAAAAATTAAAGTTAAAATTTTTAAAATAAAAAAAAAATTACATTTAAAATTTTATAAATTTTAATTTAAATTTAAAAAAATAAAAAAAAAATAAATAAAAAAAAAAGATGGAAACAAGATTTTTTCCGGATGGGAACAATTTTGTTTCTACGAATGGGGGGAATTGTTATCTCCCCTCCTTAACGGGCTATTTCAGAATAGCCCGTTAAGGAGGATAACAAATCCCCCCATTTTTTTTTGTGTTTGGGGGATAAAAGGGGGGATAACTCCTTTATCCCTCCTTATCCCCCAACCAAACATGACTTTAGAAAACAATAGCAATTAAAAGCTTGTAAGATGAACAAGAGAATCATACGTAAAATGGGCAAAATAGAACATAAAAATTTAGTTCAAGAACTCAAAAAATTGTTCTTGCAAAATTCTATCCTATAATGAATACAGAAGAGCAAGAGTGGCTACCGTATCAGCTTCTATGACAGATCCATTTTTAAGTATGACATTAGCAACTCTTCCATCAGTGCCAGCTTCTAATTTGTCTATAAGAACTCCCTGATTTAAAAAAAAAAAGAAAAAAAGATGAAGAAATCTCATAATATGATAAAATAGGTAGTACCATAAAAAAAATGATCATTGTAAAATTGGAAATCACCTTCAGGAACTTGACACCGTTCTGCTGATAGAGCTCTTCATATCTACGAGCAAGTGAAGGTGTAAATAATCTTGGCATTACATGATCCTCCGGAAATATGATCTGTTTAGAACAAATTTTAAATAAAAAAGGTACTGAAAACACGACAACAATCTGACCTAATGTCTTGTTAAACAATCTTCAAATTCTATATAATTTGGGTAACAAAGATTTATTGAGCTGGTAGAGGTTTCTTAAAACATGTAAAACATATTCTATGATGGCTATCTAATAGTAAATTTAACGAGTCAAGTTTGTATTTTAACGAACAACATCATAATACACAGAAATATACATAACAAATACAAAATACATCCTTACAGTGGTATCAAGGTTCCAACCAGCAGCAGCAGCAGCTACCTCCATGCCAATGTAGCCACCACCAATAACAGCAACTTTTTTGGCTCTTCCCTAGAAAACCAATTCAAGTACAACAATTGTGATTCAGGTCAGAAAGCACGACTTCTTGAATGGAAAAAACAGAACATCCGGACACAACTTGTATAGAGAAATGGATAGGGTCCTACTGTCCAATCTAGGAATAAAAAATAACATACTTTCTACATAAAAAATAAGCCAATTTAATTAACATTTGCATAAAAGAAAGAGGCAAGTTCTACTCAGTCTTGACTGTTTTGGGTTAGTCTCCCAATTTTATTGAAATTCCAGCCAAAAAAATATAAGATACAGATATCCTGCTTTGCAAATATTAAACGAACTAACGATTCCCAATTGGGTTATTAGGGTTCCCAAATGGGCAGTAATGGAATGACAGAAAAGCCATTAGTAATTATAGTTAAACAAGCACCACAAATGAAGAGAACAAAAACGTTGTTCAAGATTACTTAATTTCTATCCAGTTTGAGGGACCATAGCTCCACAATATACCAGAGAAAACTGAAAATATTACAGCTAATCATAGAAAGCAGCAGAATATACCAAGGAAGACACCAGAGAATCGGCATCTGCAACATCACGTATGTAATGCACGCCAGGTAAGTTTCCTCCAATCTTTTCAGGGAATCTGTAAGAAAGCATCTTAATTTAGCTATGAATACAAACATAAAGAACAAAGCTATAAGGCATCTAATATGTACAATAGTAGATTCTATAAGTGCCCATCTATTGGATGAAGGCTCATTACATGTTCTAACAGGTGTGCTGAATGAAAACTTCCTCAATTCGAGCTCTCCCAAAAAAAAGGAAAAGAGAACTTCCTCAATTCAGTTCATGGTTTTAACTAAAAACTGTAAGTGAGAGAGAGTTCAGACCATAACTATGTGATGTTGGCAGAAACGTCTGTTATAGTAATCACAAAATGAGGTCTTAAAATTTTAAATGCATGAGAAATGAAGAATTCAATGGCCTTCTTCTGATCTCACATAAAATATTTAAACTGTTGCATAAAGATATTTCTTACACACTTCATCTCCACACAAGATTAGAACATTGAAGTATAATTTAAGATAATAAAGTTCGGTTTATTCAAAAAAAAAATTGTTTCATTTGACTGATCCAAACAAAATATGCGACATGTTGTAGCTTACAAGGTATTGATGATTACTAATAAGAAATTTGCTTTTATTATCTCATTCTAGTAACTCACATGATCAAACAGAGAATATTAGAACAATATTAGATAGATATAGTACTCAAAATTCTAAGTCTCAATCTCAAATACAATATAGTTTTGGCCAAGAACAAAATATTAAGAGAAACACACGTGTGACAAATTGGTTAGATCAGCTCAGCGGAACTTATCTCACTTGTCATCTTCTTTATAGTAGAAATGTAGAAATCTATAGTGGATTTATTAACTTGTTATCCAATTCTAAATGAAAACCACCTATACAACATCAGTTTATGTTAATCTACAAGAAGCCAATAACTTCTCTATGGTAGTGAGACAACAAAATACCTCTACTAGAGATAATTACTCACATAAAAGAAAATTATGGAATGAAGTTCATTCCAGGAGATATCAAAGATAACAGGTTGAAGTAAGGTCTCCTAAAGCGACCACCATAAGGAAGGGTAAATATTTCAAGGAGAAAAAGATATTCTAGATATTCGAGCCAAACAATAATGTATTACAGAACAGTTAATATAAAAGTAAGTTCCTAAATGATGATGCAAATGGTAATATACTAAACTGCATCTTTTTATTCACGGACATGAATAGTGTATAGATTGTTCAAACAAGATCAAGAAATGGCTCAATCATTTTGAGAGATCAAAATTATCACAACATAACCAATAATAACGTAAAGAAATCTATCGCGTTCCAAAAGTTTCATCTCCAAATGAATGTGTCCTTGTATCTATGCAAACCACTAACGTGAATAAAGGAAACAAAAATAACTGCATTTCGTCACCCAGAAATCATTGTATATACCTTGTGGCCTCACAACCTGTCGAAACTATAAGAGATCCATACTTGAGAATTTTCCCTGATGCTGTTGTCACGGTCTGTTTCTGTCCATCAAATGCTACTACTGGGTCTTGATATAACACCTTGGAAGAAAACAACATGTAACTTCTGTTAAAACACTATGAAGCATTGTAAGCAGATACAGTGGCATATTATGATTGAAGCATAGCCACATAATTCATAAGTCATTGTCACACAAATAATCTTTCACTAATGCAATACTTCATGCACTTGCATTAAGCAACTAACCATACTGTGATACATGCCTTTAAAGATGAGTTTTGTTGTTCAGAGTAAAAGACGCGCATATACAATATAATTCACAAAACAGTAGGATATAGCCAAACATTGCCAAGTCCTTGGGATCAAGATGACACGAGAAGAAAAAAAAAAAAAAAAAAAAAAAGGACTTCCCGTACCTCTATTCCATGCTCTGTATACCACTCTGGTGTTTGCCTTTCCCCACCAGAACCAACACAGGTATGAAAACCCTGCATAAAAGGAAAATTTGCAGGCTAAAATTTTCTCAAGCTAAGGTTTACATTACACCTCTCAAATACCAGGTCTGTAAAACCTAATCACATTTAAGCTTTTTCTACTGCTTATTTTTGAAATGTATTCAGTCGCAAAGCATCTAACAATCATTTTTAGGCAAAGTGATGTTTTATCCAACTAGCTGAGTGTAGTATTATGCAATAAAGGACATTAAGTAGGTTGCAGCAACAACACTTCAGTTCAGTAAATCAGATAATTACCACCGGACTAAAACCATCATAACTTACAGCAATCTACAGTCAAATGCATACTCATTATATCAAAATATTACTTTTATTGAAAAAAAATTAGCTAGTTCTTACAGGCAAGCGTGCTGGCTTCTTATCTGGAGAAAATAAATAACCTTTGGTTAATGCTGGCCGTTCATATGGTGCAACAGCCTGCATTGTTTCAAATTCATATAGTTAGAAACCAATTAGACCTACAAAAGAAATCCATATAAATATGCATTTTGTGATTAAAGAAATGGCAGACCACGAATAAAGTCAAAATACTATATATTTGCATATAGTGGATTGACACGAAATAGCATCCAAACTTTCCCCAAAAGAGAAAACAGGATAAGTGAGTAGATGGGTTGAACGAATATATAAGCATCAAATCGTCAATATAAACAAAACCAGTCCATTTAAAATATGCCTCCTCATTTGCACACGTAATTCGTGGTTTGAGACTAAAACACATAGGCCAACCACATAGAACTAGTTGACACTCGCAACAGCAACATGTTTAACAAAAGCAGGTTTCGATAGTAAAGCTTTTAGTATCCAACATCCATGAAGCAAATTGGTTGTCCATAGGGCAATTTTGTAGATAAAGAGTCGAAAAAGTGTAGCTTCGTAACACTTCTTTCGAAAGTGTCTTAACCAACTTGGCAAAGCAATAGGGCCATTTGGTTACTGTGTTCAAACAGGCTACTAAGATATTCACAGTAGCTTTGCTGACAAGCAAAAAAAATTTGGCTCTTGGACGGTTATATGATTTAGGTTACCCAACAACCACTTATACCAAAAGCTTTTCTAAACACCATATAACCCTCTATTAAACAGGGACAAACACGAGGCAATGCTGCGCCACCCTTTTTCCACTATCTATCAACAATGAGCAAGGCCAAACTCGAGGCAATGCAGGGCCACCCTTTTTCCACAAGCTATCAACAATGGGCAACGTAAAAATTATTAACTACCGTCATGATCAATTAGTGTATAAGATGGATCAGTTTCTACATGAGCCTGCATTGGCCTTCAATCACATGGAGAACCAGTGCTGAGTTGAGAATAAAAATGAAGCTGAAATCAAAATTCACACTATCAGTTTGTCTTAACTGATAGAATTCCTACAGCTTTGGTTTCCCCATTTTCAACAATTTTGAGTTTTCATTTTCATGTCAGCAAAAAGTTTACAGCATATTCAAATAAAACAAATAATATGGAGAAATCAGAACAATTAGAAAAAACTTAACCCAGCAATGGTTTATATGTTTGAGAAGTATTTAGATTGTTCTCATGAAGCTTACTAATTCTTCATGCTGTCATTGTAAACAATAGCTTCTTTCCTTTTGATGTTTTGGCTTAATGTCAAATCTCGACAGACGTTTTATTCTGTCCCATAGAAAAATTACAAGCGACCAAACAGTTTTGGTTGTTAGAAATAAGAGTACAATGAAGGAGAAGGAATCAATTTTCTGAGCTGTGGTATAATAGCTTTTACTATAGGCAGAGCAGGTTGTTGGGTAGTCGATTTATTTTCAGCCTATTATCCTACAGCTGAAGCTTTTTGGCTATTCAGTGGGTAACTGTTATACATTGTCCCAACTGCTGATTAAGACCCAGACCCACTAGCAAATAAACCATAATTTCAAAATTCTCACTTTATCATTTGAAAATTTCCCTCACCTACAACATCAATTAAAAGTATCGTGCATCCAAAGACATTTTAACCAAGTAATCATAAGTCTCTAAGATGCCATTCCTAATGAACATGTGTTCAAGGTGTGCAATCCAGGATCAGATCCTCCTTTCATTGCAAGCAAGAAATATAATCGAAGCAGCAGTTACCGAGCATAAAATGGGGCGCAGATGCAAGTATACAGAAGACAGGAATAACATAATCTAGTCGCACAAAAAAAAAAAATTATCTGCAAGCTAGGAAATTCTTACTTATACGGCTAAGTATCTTCTAGAGAGAATTGTACAGTAACTTGTTAATAGTTAAACTTAACCTCTTCAAAAACCAGCTAAACTTATTGTGTTTCTCAGATTACATTTTTTTCGTATTTCAAACAGCTAAAAGAGAATACTTACTTTACAATGCACTCCAAATCGAGGGATACAAAATAAATCCTTTGATCATTCGCTCAAAAGTGACTAAGCACCAAATTGTAAATGAAGAATCTATAAAAAAATTCTCTCTAAAACAAGGATTTAAGCTTCCATCAGCATAGACCATGCCCACTGTGCCGACATGATATCGGCATGATATGAACCTCGTGCGGATAATATGGCTCAAAACCCTTTTTTTCTGACATTAGTAAATAGTTACCTCAAATAACATGCAAAATATTTGATAAGATATATATAATAAGAAATTAGAATGTATTGGTGCCGAATAAAATACATATTTCATGCCATTATAATATATGACGGCACTATTTTTTTGTAATCAGCACGCATCAGTACGGCACACACTGTATCATACCGTGTCAGTAATTTTTCGATACGATCCTGTACCACTACATTTAAATCCTTGCCCTAAAAGGTCCAGTAACTAAAAATCAGTGTTTTAATATTTTATATTCACCACTTCCTGATATCTTGATCCAAGACTTTTCAGTACTTCCAGAATAAAATGATTTGAACTCGAAATTTCCTGCTCTGCGATCATATGAAAATTTTCGAACCAACACAAAAATTTAAGCTATCAACGAACGCAACCGACCTCCTTGGAAACAATGCAGAGGCGGCCGTCGGCCATCCCGTGCTCGACGAAAGTCCGGGCGGCGTACCCGGCCGCGTTCCCTCCGCCGACGATCACAAACCTGCACATTGCAAATCAATCCAAATCCAAATCCATCACTCCCCATCCAAGAACAACACCACCAATCAACACAAATTACCACACATCAAATCAAATCAAATCAAAAAAGCGCGAGCTCACTCGCGATTCTCATTCGCAAAACCGGCGGAGTCCGCCGCCGCGGCGACGAAGGATCGCCGGAGCGCACGCCCGGGCGAGTTAGGGCACCGGGGGACTCGCCGCAACCCTAATCCCTGCTTCAGAGCCCACGAGGAGGAAGGAGGGGAGAAGATGGTGTTCGCCATTGATCGGAGAGCTGCGGAATGAAGGAGAGAGAGGAGAAATTAGGGTTTTGGTTAGGGTTTTTATTGTTATGATGAAATTGATTGGAATGAGGGGTACAAAGAAAATGGACCTGAAGACATGGGCGATGTTTTATTTAAGAGATTTTACTGTGAAATTATTTTTGCTATTGCTGTTGTTATTGTTATTTATTATTATTATTAGAATTAATTTGGGAGGGTTTGGAGGGCCGTTTGGCTTTTGCAGGATGCGAAAGGTCGAGAGATTTGGAGGAAGGGAGTTAAAAAAAAAAAAACCAAAAAAAAAAAATGGGGGAGGAGCAGAAAGCCAGACAGGAGGCCGGGCGAAAGTGAGGAGGTGAGGAAGACAGACGAGTGAGGCGGGCAGTCTGACGATGATGTCGAATTTGGAGACTGGCAGTGTGCAGGTGTCCGAATGGCCTTGCTACAGCTGGAGACGGTCGAGAAAAGTCTTTTTCGGATGCTTTTGGATAAATAGCTGATTTTTTTTAAAAAAATACCCTCTTAATTTATTTTAAATTTATGAAATAATCTTTTCAAAAAAAATTTCGTAAAAATAAACCTGCTTTCGCCACACGGGCGTCACGTCGGGTGTCCACCTTGAAGGCGCCGAGCGATTCAACGCCTTCACAAAGATTTTGTGAAGGCGCTGAGTCGCTCGGTGCCTTCAGTGCGGCTTGGGACTTACGAAATTTTCTGAAAATTGGCCGAGTCCTCAGGACACATATGGCACGTATGCGGTTGTAATGTTGCACTAAAGGCGCTGAGCGACTCAGCGCCTTTAGTGTAAAACACTAAAGGCGCCGAGCAACTCAGCGCCTTCACAAAATTTCTGTGAAGGCGCTGAGTCGCTCGGCGCCTTCAGTGCGGCTGGGGACTTGACCAAATTTTCTGAAAATTGGCCGAGTCTTCAGGGCACATATGCGCTTGAAATGTTGCACAAAATGCGCTGAGTTGCTCAGCGCCTTTAGTGTAAACCACTAAAGACGATGAGCGACTCAGCGCCTTTAGTACTGTACACTAAAGGCGTCGAGCAACTCAGCGCCTTTAGTAATGTACAGCACTAAAGGCGCTGAGTCGCTCAGCGCCTTTAGTGTAAAACACTAAAGACGCTGAGTCGCTCAGCGCCTTCGTCTTGACTACAACCCCCGCAAGGGCTACAGTGCCCTCACTTTCCCCTCTTCCAATCCGACTTCCCGTCTCTCTCACTCTCATTCTCTCTCCCTCTCAAAGTGAGGGCCTCACTCACAGTAAGGGATCTCTCACTGTGAGATCTCACAGTGAGGTTTCACTGTCGCCTTTAGCACTGTCCGCGCGAGATTTCACAATGAGATGTTTCACTGTCGGTCTCCGACTGTGAAGTTAAAATTAGTATTTTGAAATAGTTAATTTTGTTTTGTAGTTGAAATGGCTAATCGTCGCATGTCCCTAAGTGTTCATTGGGATGGACAGTTAGTTATCGATGAGAATGGTCCAAAATATATCGGCGGTCGAAAAAAGTTAATCGCGATACGTTCTGATTCTACATATACTAGTTTCGCGACGAGAATGTATAGTTTAGTAAATTGTACAAGAGAATAATTTCGTTTAAAATTTACTATTCGTTGCCCCACGATCGGTAGTGAATATTTAGCTCACGAAGTAGTAGATGATGAATCATTAGAGGGAATGATTGGATTATGTGAACATTATGGTTTTGTGACGGTATACATTGAAAAAGAGCTACATCCGTCAGATAATTTTGAACTGCAAGATTATTACACGAGAATGCTCCACAATTATATTGATGTGGGTCCTTCCGCCAATATAATGGGTGATCAAAATATTCCAAACGAATGTGGTGCCAGAATGACAATGTCAGAAAATTAACATAATAAATTGATAATTTGTAATCTTCTTTAAATGGACTTAATCATTGTATATACTGCAGAGAAAGTGACTATGACCCTGTTGAGAGTGTTGTACCTTGCTGTCACGCCCCGAGTTTTAAAAATCCGGTAAATTTTTTTTTGAAATCAGAGTTTGCAAACTGGGCGCAACAGACCGCCACACGTATAGAAGACTCTCTATCCCAAGGACAAAGACTCCCCTATACATGCACGGCTAAAAATCATCATCAGAGATCAACAGATATATTAGTAACTAATCTAATCTACTCAGCAGGAATAATCAAAATTAAGTTATTACATCATCAGTTTTAAATGTCTAAATCAAGATAAACTGGAATGAAATGCGGAAAGTAAATGTCTGCAGAAGTCATCGATATATAATGCTCATGGGGACAGCTCTATCGTAATCGGCTCACTGGATCGTCCCGACATCTCACCACCCGACGGACCTACAACAGTCACCCGAGGGTGTGAGATACACCGGAGTGTATCCCAGTGGGCACGACGAGCCGAGGATCAGCTAATCGTACCTACTGGGTACTAAAATCTGCGGATAGTAAAGATCTGTAGGAAAAGCTGGAAACATAGATGTCTACTAATAATCAGAAATAAAACTGCAGGTAAGTATGCTGAACAATCAGGGTATCTCAGAGATAACTATCATGAAAACTGTAGAGCATGCAGGCCGGAAATCAAAGTCAACTACAAGGATCATGTATAAAGAACTACGAATGATACAACCATGTCTACAGATAATAGTGCTGGAACAACTGAGCAACTGTATGAGTAAAAGTAATGCGTCAAAGGTAGAAAACCAAATATCCAATCATGTGCCAATATTGGTCTCAGAGAACCTCAGGCAATGCCACTGTTCGGCACCTTTTCGGCTGACATAACCTTGTCGAGGGCTCACGGGTCTATCATCAGACCACTTTAACGGTAAAGAACAATCTCCACGGGGAGCTACCCCGGCCATGTTCGTGAAGTACAGCAGTGCATGGCAAATCATAATGATCAATCTCACGGTCTAGTGACCGGGTAGTCGGCAACATGCCGAGATCCCAACAGGGAATCATCTGTCTATATCTATCCATCGGAATCAATCAATCATGCATATCGAGTAGTGTCTATCAATCAGGATCAATCAATCATGCATATCGAGTGGTATCTATCAATCAGGATCAATCAATCATGTATATCGAGTGGTATCTATCAATCAGAATCAATCAATCATGCATATCAATAATATCTCGAATAACATCTCAATGACAGGAATCAACAGGTGTCATCTAATCATGCAAATGTAATAACCGTAATTTTTAAAACCCAAATTTAAGTTTAAATAATTTTCTGGAATATTTAAATAGCAAAAATAGGCAATTAGTGGGTCAATAGTGGCCCAGAAATGTCGACTTTTGATCGGGGTCTGATCTGGAAAATCCGAGATCACCATTGCGATCGTCTCGTCGAAACATAGAAGTTTCATATTCATATGTTTTCGATCCGACGGTCGGATCTTCCAGAAATCAGAAATCAAAAACGGGCCCCGCGACTTAAGTGTGAATAGTAACTCGCGATTTTCGACCCTTCGCGAGCGACAGTTGGCCGAACCACTGTCTAAAACCCTGACATAGGGGTATGAGTAATGGATCCTAACTAATTTTGACGTTCTGAGCGCAATGGCACTGACGGATTTCGCGTTTGGCGACCCGGGTGCATCGGAGTCCGTGCAATATACCGCAAATCGTCGAATTAAATGCCCCGAGATTTTATCCGAGCATCAAACGAACCAAACAAATATGCTACCTGACAGGTCTCGACGAGCCGGACGTCGTGGCGAAGTCCATTTCACATTTTGTCGAGCGGATTTTCTCGTATTGCGTGAAAAGTGCCGAATTATCGCTTTTTCTTCAAGTTTCTTGGGCCAAAACTCTTGGAATATGGTTGTAACTCTTGGAATATGGTTGTTGGGCTTCTACCAACTTGTGAAGCCCACAAGTGTTGCTGTGCAGAGCTCGGGGCTGGGAGGGGGTTGTGTGTGAACCGGATTGAGGATAACATGCAAAGGAATCTTGCATTAATGAGGAGTTGGCTTTTGGGCTTCCTCGTGGGAGGTTACACGAGGAAGGCTCTTGGGATTTCTAACTCCCAAGAGTAATCCTCATAAGCCCAGAGTGTGGGGGTGGCCGAGGGTCATAATTCCCTTAATAAGAAACTCGGGGAAGAGAGAGAGAGGGAAAGGTTGGGACCAAACCCTTACCAGAGTTGAGTGAAGTGTTCCTGTGAATTCCTGGGCATCTCTGGAGCATTTCTGGAGTTGCCCGAGGCCCCGCGTGAAGAAGAACCCGAAACCGGCTTCATCCTCCTTCACCAACTCCGGCCAAGGTGAGAGCATCCTAACCACTGGTTCCTAGCACCCGAGACCCTTAGCAGTAGATGTCACGCCCCGAGTTTTAAAAATCAGGTCTGAAATTTTTTTTTTTTTGAAATCAGAGTTTGCAAACTGGGCGCAACAGACCGCCACACGTATAGAAGACTCTTTATCCCAAGGACAAAGACTCCCCTATACATGCACGGCTAAAAATCATCATCAGAGATCAACAGATATATCAGTAACTAATCTAATCTACTCAGCAGGAATAATCAAAATTAAGTTATTACATCATCAGTTTAAAATGTCTAACTCACGATAAACCGGAATGAAATGCGGAAAGTAAATGTCTGCCGAAGTCGTCGATATACAATGCTCATGGGGATAGCTCTATCGTAATCGGCTCACTGGATCCCGACATCTCACCACCCGACGGACCTACAACAGTCACCCGAGGGTGTGAGATACACCGGAGTGCATCCCAGTGGGCACGACGAGCCGAGCTTCAGCTAATCGTACCTACTGGGTACTAAAATCTGCGGATAGTAAGAGTCAACAGGAAAAGCTGGAAAGCATAGAGGTCTACTAGTAATCAGAATAAGAACTGCAGGTAAGTATATTGGAATCAATCATAAAACTGTAGATCATACATGCTGGAAAACATAAACGTCCACTCATAATCAAAATCCACAGATAAGCTAACTAGGCAAGTAATCAATCATAAGCTGGCATATGAAATGAACTGGCATGAAGCATAATCAAGTGACAGTACATATACAGGTACGGAAAATACCAGAACCAATCCAATATAACAGAACAGGAATAGATACTGAAAAGCATGCTAGAACATGGGAGTACATAATCTATGCATCAATCGCAAGAATATCAAGCACCCAACCAATGCCATTATTGGTCACGGGGACCTCATGGCTCATACCACTCTCTGCACCTATCCCACTGACATAACCCCGCACCCATATGTGCTATCTGGGGCTCACGGGTCCTTCCTCCAGACCACTTTACCGGTAAAGAACAATAGCCACGGGGAGCGACCCCGGCAATGTTCGTGAAGTACAGCAGTGCATGGCAAGTCACAATGATCAATCTCACGGTCTAGTGACCGAGTAGTCGGCACACGCCGAAATCCCAACAGGGAATCATCTGTCTATATCTATCCATCGGAATCAATCAATCATGTATATCAAGTAGTGTCTATCAATCAGGATCAATCAATCATGCATATCGAGTAGTGTCTATCAATCAGGATCAATCAATCATGCATATCGAGTAGTGTCTATCAATCAGGATCAATCAATCATGCATATCGACGTATATCAAGAAATATCTCAATGACAGGAATCAACAGGTATCATCTAATCATGCAAATCTATATCTCAATCAATCAGGTATATCGAATATGTATATGTTAATCGGCTGATCGTGACAAGTAATCTCAATCACAGGTCTAATCAGGTCAAATGTCAACAGTGACATCATGATATGTCAAGATAGGTCATATAATCAGCGGGGAAGTCAAAAACAGGGGTCCGACTGGACTAAAGCAACCAGAGGGCCAAAAAGCTAGCCCGGGCCGAAGCTAACCCACCTGGACGACGGCAGATCCTCGAACTCCCGCGCAGCTACTGGGAGGCTGGTGCTGAACAACTGGGTCCTGTATCAGAAGATCTGGTCAGTAGTAGACTCACGCAACCTTTTCCCGACGACGCTACACTAACTGAAAGTTTAAACGGGTCAAATCGGCCAATTTATCGATCAATATCTGATTCCTGGTCAACAAGGACCTTCGGAAACCTAACAAGATGTCCAGTGGGTGTGAAATACTGTTTAAGGAGGGCTAGTATGCTCAATTTACATTTTGGTCCATAACAGTTTTCTAATTTGCATAAAAGTCACGAATTGACGGACCGTTTCGGCTCGTTCTTAAAATCCGGGGGTCCAACGACGACGCCGTAAGTTTCAGCGCGTCCGTTACGTCGATACGGATCCCGTGCTCACAAGGTTGGGCTGGCACGGGGCCCGGTTACAAAGTTGGTCCAAGATCCATTAGTGTCCAATTTACTACTTTGCTAAAACTTTACTTTTAGTTGATCTTACAGCAAGTTAGCTAGAGCATGGAATTAAGCAGAGACATAGAAGTGGTGTGCTCACCTTGCGCGCGCCGGAGGACGGCCGGAAGGCTTGCCGGAGCAAGGTGGTGCACCAACCAAAGTCACCCAAGGCTCGGTTTGGGTTCACCTTGAGCAACACAGGCTCAGACCTGCCACAGAGGGGAGCATCAGCTAATACGGGGTTCCAGAAGACATTTGGTGCATGTGGGGTCGAGCCCCGGCGGCCGGATCGGCGGGGATCGCCGGAGGTGAGTCAAGGCTGATCTCGGGTGCAACCCTGGTGATCACAGACCCGACGTCAAGATCCCCATGCAAGTCGATGGGAGGACTCCTACAGACCACAGGAGCTTACCTGCACGGTTGCCGGGCGTCCGGAGGCGACGGCGAGGCGCGGCGGCGGAGCTCGGGGAAGCTCCAATGGCCTCTAATGGCGGAATCCGGCGCGGCGGGTCCGGGCCGGAGCAAGTTGAACCAGAAGGTCTGTCCCGAAGGTGTGAGGCTCGGTGCAGTGGTGGCCGGCGTCGGGAGGCCGCGGCGGCGCCGGACGGCGACGATCGGCCAAATGCCAAAAATCCGGTTTCTTGGGCACGGCTGTGCGGGATGGATCCTTGTCCGATCAACCCCGATTCTTGGAAGAAGCTTGCAGTCGACGAGGGGACAAGTATCAACGGTGCTGATCTTAGGCTTGACGGCCGGATCACGGTGGCGCGAAGGATCGGCCCAGAAAACGATAATCCGGCGACAGAGCTCCCGCCGGCGATCGGGACGGCGGCGATGGCTCGGCCTGCACCCGGAGGGTCGTCTCGATGTCAGGAACACCGCGGTCGTGCCCAAAAGCCAAAACGAAGAAGGAAGTTCCACGGTCTTACCTCACCGAAAAAAATGGAAGAAGGAAGGGTGGTGCGCGGCGGCGCCGGGCGGCGGCTGGTGCCGGGGTCACCTCGGCTCGGCTGCGGCACCACGGAGGAGTCCTCGGGGAGAGCCTTGATCGCCTAGGAGCTCTCTCGATCACCTCCCTCACCCAGCACCCGAGATCAAGAAGGTGTCTTGATCCCTTCCTTCTCCGGCAATGGGAGGCGGCGGCTGGTGCGGGGAGGTCCGGGAAGTGAGGCAGAGAGGAGGAGGGTGGTTGCTGGGTGCGGCTAGAGGAGCAAGGCTACGGTCTAGGGTTTCCAAAAACCCTAATCCCAACACATATATATATATATATATATAGCATTTGAAAAAATGCTATCTAGTCCTTCTAACCTAGCTATTTAGTGCTTAGTCCCTCACAGCATCACACATTTACACTTAGGTCCCTCACAGATCAGTGGCACACAATTCGAGGCATAAAACATAGAGGGTTTCGTGTAATTTACTGTATTTTTCTGTGTTATTCACACTTTTCGAGGCAACCGGACTGTCAAACTGAAAATCTGACACCACCACGACGTCCGGCTCGACGAAACCTATCAGGTAGCGATTTTGGTTCGCTAAAATTTTGCTCCACAATTTTTAAATTCCATCTTATACTGTACCGAAACACAGTTATCGCGCGTTTCGAGGCTCTAGGACCGTCAAACAGAAATTCCGTCAGTGCCATTGTGTCCAGAACGACGAAACCGTTCGAAATGACTACCTGGATCACTATATTCGGATTCCGAACAGTGAATTAGTCAACGTTGTATTCGTCGGGTCCCGAAAACCGGGGTTACTGTTCATCTACAGTAACTCACTTGAGTGCACTGTGCGCATAGGGCACTGTTACATTGGTCGCGAGATTCGTCCACTTCTTCGTTGAATTCTGGAAGATCCGACCGTCAGATCGAAAAGTGCTGAATATGAATCTCGCTCGGTTCGACGAGACAATCGCAACGGTCAACTCGGATTTCCAAGATCATATCCGGATTGGAAAATAGCCTTTTTGTCTCGTAAATCGTGCAACCCGCACACTGGCAATTGACTAAATAAATCAACATAGGTCTTTTGAACCCGAAATCGACTACAATTCTGCTTTTAATCTATTTATTAAAAATAAAATATTTCGAGTTTCTACAGTAGATTTCCCATGTCCTAGGGATGCTACATGCATTAGCCCGAGCCCCCATGCACGCGGGTTGGCCGGCGGGAGCAAGGTCTCGCCGGAAACCTAGCCGAGCTCCGCCGCGAGAGAACTCATGAACCGCTTGACCAATACGGACCAAAATTGGGGTTCCGAGACTGTAGAACATGTAGATCAAATCTGCAAAGTTTGAGAATTTGTGGTCGAGCCGTTTGCGAGAAAAGTGATGCCCTAGGTTTTTGGAAATATGCATAATGGCCGAGCTTGTAGCTCCGGCGCCGGCGCGCCTCCTCGCCGCCGGGCACCAGTCCAGATGGGTCGCGGGGAGTTCCAGGAGTGCATTCATGCACGTGCATGCTGCCCATGCAGCATCGGAGGGCGGCGGCCATATTCATCCCGAGAATGATCTCATTCTTGGCCGCCGGCGCTCCGGCCATCTCCGGCGACCGGGAATGGGTCGGGAAGCTTCGTACGGGTCTAGGGAACCTACCTTGCAAGTTTGAGGGCTTCCCATGGGCTCTGTTGAATTTCGCCATTAGAGGCTTGAAGCTCGAAATAGAGCTTGGAGCCCGGCCGACGCCACCTCACCCCGCCGACCAGGCATGGGTTTGGGAAGCATCAGGGAGATAATTAGCACCTGTTGGTGCCTTTAGTTGGGTCCCAGATGCTTCAGGTTGCTCATCACGATTTTCAATGCCGAGGGGGTCTTCTTCTTCCTCGGGCCCGGCCGGTCTGGGGGAAATTGATTGCTCCAAATTGAAGGAAATTGATCAGCAAGTGAAGTGGATTAATTCCTTCCAAGTTGGAAGCAAGATGGTCCAGTATTTCCTGAGATCCAGCTTCGAGTTGATGTTGTATAGTTGTATACGAAGCATGCATGTTAGGTGCTCGACAAAATGCCTCAATGAGAATTTAAATTGAATTAGCTCTCGAGTTGTATATCAAAGTTACTCAGAAAGGTCCCCTGAGCTTGATGCTCACTTCAGATCAACTTGTATCTGTGTGGACAGAGGTTTTATGCTTGTGCTTTATGTGAGAGAGCAAGAATATGGTTCTGGTTGAACCAGCAGGAATGGGCTGCCAAGATGGTGAGCCCCAGTGTCCTTGCAATATTTAAAGGCATGTTTATATACAAAGTTTTGATGAATGAGGTACAGATGCAAAGTTAAGTCATAATCAAGCCTTAATGTAATAATTCCTTAAAAACTATAGTAGGGGCTGTTTGAAAAGTTGTAACCGTGTATTCCTGGGGTTTTGGGGGTCACTGAACGCGATGCTCGCGTTTGTTTTGGGTTTTGGTGAGCCGGAGAAGCGAAAATGCGTTTCGGCTAGGTTAGAGGAGTAATTCATGGCCCGAAGTTTTCCTCGGGCATCGTTCTGCCACAAATGGGTGAGCACGGTGTTCAGCAAGTTAAATGTCACCTGCTGGAGGTGACGGCTCGTAAAAATGATTTACCGTTTGAGAGAACGAGCCAAAACAGTGGTTATTTAGTGTATAAAGCCCAGTCTGAGTGAACCCAGGGGCCCTGCTGCAATTGTTACACCCTGGAAAGGTTAGATAAATGTTCTAAAGTAATGTTGGCCTATTAGTGGAGTTCCCTGGGGTTTCTGAAAAGCTAAATTGCTTTATGTAGCACAAATCGACGAACTGGTCGGTTCGCGCTAGTTGCGCCTTGAGCATTGATAGACCCTGAGTTGTCATCTGGTATTATTGTAGGGCCCAGTCGTCAGGAGCCAGCCGTGATCCGTCTTGTGGTTATCGCGACCGTCTACCTTCTGGTGGAGTCGTTATTCCTCCTATATACAGGTGGGTTATCTTCGGTCCGCGTTTTATCAGGTCGGCCCTATTGGGTGCCGTGGTAGGTTGGACCCCTGTTCTTGGTGTAACCCTGAACCTATGCTTTAGCCTTACTATATGCTTTCATTCCAGCATTCAGTTATTTCAGCTATATTGCCTGATTATACATATGAGCCTTTCGTGATACTCTATTCTTCACTGCATGTTTAGAATAGGAGTTCTAGTCTCAGTACTTGGCATGAATTGCATCAGTATCGATATCCTAGTGGGGATTTCCTCGGCTTCTCGCCGTCTGTCCGGTCTACCGACCTTGGACTGAGATTTAGCAGAATGATTGCTATTGAGTTTATACCTGTTCTTATTACTTGCTTATCTACCAGCAGTTGCTTGTTTACCATATTGAGATATATCATGCTTACATTCCAGCAGTTGCTTGTCATATCGTGCTTACATTCCAGCAGTTACTTGTGTATCATGTGGAGTCATATTATGATTTCTTCAACAGTTGATATGCATTTTCTGGACACATGCCATGCTTGATTGGTCACTAGCATAGTTCTATACCTGTCTCTATTCTTCACTGCATATTTAGAATAGGAGATACTACTTCAGCATGTGACATGTTATACTAGTATCCCAGTGGGGATTTTCCTCGGCTTCTTACCGTCTATGTGGTCAGTGGACCATGGTTTGAGCATCAGCATTATGATCGCCGTCGAGCCAAGCTTTTCGTCACGCACACCGACGGTTTGGCCACCGTGTGGGTGTTCTTTACCGGTAGAGAGGTCTGATCGACCCGTGAGCCTAGTGGGGTTATGATAGCTTGATTGGGTGTCCAAAAGGGGCTTTAGCCTGAGGCCCCAATGACCAAAAGGGGCTTTAGCCTGAGGTCCATTTGCTCCATGGCAAATTTAGCCTGAGGCCCTTATGGCCAAAAGTGGCAGTGATTGGGTATATTTGTGGTGACACCTTTGACGCATGATCTTTGTTATTTCCTGCTTATCATATTATCATTCTCTGCTTGTCAGATTATCAGTTATAGCATGATCATTTACTACTCGCCAGATTATCAGTGATAGTATGACTATTTCCTGCTTGTCAGCTATAACATATTCATTCCTACTTGTCAGATTATCAGTTATAGCATGATCAGCTTTATATATGATTACACTGCTCTGTTGATTAATCCATGATTAATGGTACTCTGCTTAGATTATATACCTTTCAGTTTCAGTATATCCTACTTTTGTTATCCGCTTATTATTGTACCCAGTAGGTACGGCTTGCTATTTCCCGGCCCGTCGTGCCCACTGGGATACACTCCGGTGTGTCTCACACCCTCGGGTGACTGTTTTTCAGGTCGAGCGGGTGCTGGGATGTCGGGACGAGTTGGTGAGGTTCCGAGTTAGCAATCGACCCTGGACAGCCGTTTATGGTTTAGCAAGTTGTCAAAATTGTGAATAATTGTTTAAATGTTGTAACATCTTTTAGTAGTACGTAGTTTAGACTACTCTGATGTTGTTGTGAAAGCTAGCCGTGCATATATAGGAAAGGCTCAATTCCATAGGGGATTGGGACTCTCTATATATGTGGCGGTCTGTCATTGCCCTGGCTTGGTTTTGAAACTCTGATATAAAAAAAAAAAAAAAATTTAGACCCACTTTTGAATCTCGGGGCGTGACAGATTAGATGGTATCAGAGAAATAGGAATACGATGCCTAGGTTTGGCTAGGAACGAGCCCTAGGTTGACTTGCGTTCACGAGAGAGCGCTGGGTTGTGGTTTTGGAGCTTAAGTGTGTTTCGTGTTCGCGTGGGGATCGTTGATAGTGCAGGGTTAGCCGTGGTCATGGTTTCGACCGTGGGCTTGATGTTTCAGTGGAGCCAGATGGCTCAGATCAGTTACAGTGCATGTGGTTCAAAGATTGACCACGGTTCTTGTAGTAGTTGTTGGATTAATGGCACAGCAGCAGATGACTGCTAGTACTGTACCAGTTCTACAGTTCGCTCAGAGATTTCATAGACCGCGTGTCATAATTCAGTGGCCTATGTGCCCGTTGGTAATCCTGGTTTGGATTTAAAGTAAGGTGTTAATAAGGTGTTGGAAAACGTTGAAATATGATTCTAGTTTTTTGTGAATAGACAGGGTGGTATTTCTGACCACGTGAAGGTAGTGACCTTCGGTAGAGGTTACATCATGCGATAGAGACTGTGTAGGGAGGTATGTGATGTACCTTCAGATGTGAGTTGTGTCCCCAACTACTTGTTGGCGACAGATCTATGGTATTTCGCCTTTCTTTTGATAAGCACGTTGGGCGGCCGACAACGTACTTCCGAAAGAACTGAGAAATACTCTGCCCTGTAATGGGGAATATTCAGATTGGGTCTAAATGAGTAGCCTGAGAGTTAACGGCGCTTTGTGACTGATTGTCACTATTGCGAACCTGTTAAAGGCTTAATAGTGGTTTAGATAAGTTTCGGGGACGAAACTTCTTATAAGTGGTGGGTGATGTAATAACCGTAATTTTTAAAACCCAAATTTAAGTTTAAATAATTTTCTGGAATATTTAAATAGCAAAAATAGGCAATTAGTGGGTCAATAGTGGCCCAGAAATGTCGACTTTTAATCGGGGTCTGATCTGGAAAATCCGAGATCACCATTGCGATCGTCTCGTCGAAACATAGAAGTTTAATATTCATATGTTTTCGATCCGACGGTCGGATCTTCCAGAAATCAGAAATCAAAAATGGGCCCCGCGACTTAAGTGTGAATAGTAACTCGCGATTTTCGGCCCTTCGCGAGCGACAGTTGGCCGAACCACTGTCTAAAACCCTGACATAGGGGTATGAGTAATGGATCCTAACTAATTTTGACGTTCTGAGCGCAATGGCACTGACGGATTTCGCGTTTGGCGACCCGGGTGCATCGGAGTCCGTGCAATATACCGCAAATCGTCGAATTAAATGCCCCGAGATTTTATCCGAGCATCAAACGAACCAAACAAATATGCTACCTGACAGGTCTCGACGAGCCGGACGTTGTGGCGAAGTCCATTTCACATTTCGTCGAGCGGATTTTCTCGTATTGCGTGAAAAGTGCCGAATTATCGCTTTTTCTTCAAGTTTCTTGGGCCAAAACTCTTGGAATATGGTTGTTGGGCTTCTGCCAACTTGTGAAGCCCACAAGTGTTGCTGTGCAGAGCTTGGGGCTGGGAGGGGGTTGTGTGTGAACCGGATTGAGGATAACATGCAAAGGAATCTTGCATTAATGAGGAGTTGGCTTTTGGGCTTCCTCGTGGGAGGTTACACGAGGAAGGCTCTTGGGATTTCTAACTCCCAAGAGTAATCCTCATAAGCCCAGAGTGTGGGGGTGGCCGAGGGTCATAATTCCCTTAATAAGAAACTCGGGGAAGAGAGAGAGAGGGAAAGGTTGGGACCAAACCCTTACCAGAGTTGAGTGAAGTGTTCCTGTGAATTCCTGGGCATCTCTGGAGCATTGCTGGAGTTGCCCGAGGCCGCGCGTGAAGAAGAACCCGAAACAGGCTTCATCCTCCTTCACCAACTCCGGCCAAGGTGAGAGCATCCTAACCACTGGTTCCTAGCACCCGAGACCCTTAGCAGTAGATTTCCCATGTCCTAGGGATGCTACATGCATTAGCCCGAGCCCCCATGCACGCGGGTTGGCCGGCGGGAGCAAGGTCTCGCCGGAAACCTAGCCGAGCTCCGCCGCGAGAGAACTCATGAACCGCTTGACCAATACGGACCAAAATTGGGGTTCCGAGACTGTAGAACATGTAGATCAAATTTGCAAAGTTTGAGAATTTGTGGTCGAGCCGTTTGCGAGAAAAGTGATGCCCTAGGTTTTTGGAAATATGCATAATGGCCGAGCTTGTAGCTCCGGCGCCGGCGCGCCTCCTCGCCGCCGGGCACCAGTCCAGATGGGTCGCGGGGAGTTCCAGGAGTGCATTCATGCACGTGCATGCTGCCCATGCAGCATCGGAGGGCGGCGGCCATATTCATCCCGAGAATGATCTCATTCTTGGCCGCCGGCGCTCCGGCCATCTCCGGCGACCGGGAATGGGTCGGGAAGCTTCGTACGGGTCTAGGGAACCTACCTTGCAAGTTTGAGGGCTTCCCATGGGCTCTGTTGAATTTCGCCATTAGAGGCTTGAAGCTCGAAATAGAGCTTGGAGCCCGGCCGGCGCCACCTCACCCCGCCGACCAGGCATGGGTTTGGGAAGCATCAGGGAGATAATTAGCACCTGTTGGTGCCTTTAGTTGGGTCCCAGATGCTTCAGGTTGCTCATCACGATTTTCAATGCCGAGGGGGTCTTCTTCTTCCTCGGGCCCGGCCGGTCTGGGGGAAATTGATTGCTCCAAATTGAAGGAAATTGATCAGCAAGTGAAGTGGATTAATTCCTTCCAAGTTGGAAGCAAGATGGTCCAGTATTTCCTGAGATCCAGCTTCGAGTTGATGTTGTATAGTTGTATACGAAGCATGCATGTTAGGTGCTCGACAAAATGCCTCAATGAGAATTTAAATTGAATTAGCTCTCGAGTTGTATATCAAAGTTACTCAGAAAGGTCCCCTGAGCTTGATGCTCACTTCAGATCAACTTGTATCTGTGTGGACAGAGGTTTTATGCTTGTGCTTTATGTGAGAGAGCAAGAATATGGTTCTGGTTGAACCAGCAGGAATGGGCTGCCAAGATGGTGAGCCCCAGTGTCCTTGCAATATTTAAAGGCATGTTTATATACAAAGTTTTGATGAATGAGGTACAGATGCAAAGTTAAGTCATAATCAAGCCTTAATGTAATAATTCCTTAAAAACTATAGTAGGGGCTGTTTGAAAAGTTGTAACCGTGTATTCCTGGGGTTTTGGGGGTCACTGAACGCGATGCTCGCGTTTGTTTTGGGTTTTGGTGAGCCGGAGAAGCGAAAATGCGTTTCGGCTAGGTTAGAGGAGTAATTCATGGCCCGAAGTTTTCCTCGGGCATCGTTCTGCCACAAATGGGTGAGCACGGTGTTCAGCAAGTTAAATGTCACCTGCTGGAGGTGACGGCTCGTAAAAATGATTTACCGTTTGAGAGAACGAGCCAAAACAGTGGTTATTTAGTGTATAAAGCCCAGTCTGAGTGAACCCAGGGGCCCTGCTGCAATTGTTACACCCTGGAAAGGTTAGATAAATGTTCTAAAGTAATGTTGGCCTATTAGTGGAGTTCCCTGGGGTTTCTAAAAAGCTAAATTGCTTTATGTAGCACAAATCGACGAACTGGTCGGTTCGCGCTAGTTGCGCCTTGAGCATTGATAGACCCTGAGTTGTCATCTGGTATTATTGTAGGGCCCAGTCGTCAGGAGCCAGCCGTGATCCGTCTTGTGGTTATCGCGACCGTCTACCTTCTGGTGGAGTCGTTATTCCTCCTATATACAGGTGGGTTATCTTCGGTCCGCGTTTTATCAGGTCGGCCCTATTGGGTGCCGTGGTAGGTTGGACCCCTGTTCTTGGTGTAACCCTGAACCTATGCTTTAGCCTTACTATATGCTTTCATTCCAACATTCAGTTATTTCAGCTATATTGCCTGATTATACATATGAGCCTTTTGTGATACTCTATTCTTCACTGCATGTTTAGAATAGGAGTTCTAGTCTCAGTACTTGGCATGAATTGCATCAGTATCGATATCCTAGTGGGGATTTCCTCGGCTTCTCGCCGTCTGTCCGGTCTACCGACCTTGGACTGAGATTTAGCAGAATGATTGCTATTGAGTTTATACCTGTTCTTATTACTTGCTTATCTACCAGCAGTTGCTTGTTTACCATATTGAGATATATCATGCTTACATTCCAGCAGTTGCTTGTCATATCGTGCTTACATTCCAGCAGTTACTTGTGTATCATGTGGAGTCATATTATGATTTCTTCAACAGTTGATATGCATTTCCTGGACACATGCCATGCTTGATTGGTCACTAGCATAGTTCTATACCTGTCTCTATTCTTCACTGCATATTTAGAATAGGAGATACTACTTCAGCATGTGACATGTTATACTAGTATCCCAGTGGGGATTTTCCTCGGCTTCTTGCCGTCTATGTGGTCAGTGGACCATGGTTTGAGCATCAGCATTATGATCGCCGTCGAGCCAAGCTTTTCGTCACGCACACCGACGGTTTGGCCACCGTGTGGGTGTTCTTTACCGGTAGAGAGGTCTGATCGACCTGTGAGCCTAGTGGGGTTATGATAGCTTGATTGGGTGTCCAAAAGGGGCTTTAGCCTGAGGCCCCAATGACCAAAAGGGGCTTTAGCCTGAGGTCCATTTGCTCCATGGCAAATTTAGCCTGAGGCCCTTGTGGCCAAAAGTGGCAGTGATTGGGTATATTTGTGGTGACACCTTTGACGCATGATCTTTGTTATTTCCTGCTTATCATATTATCATTCTCTACTTGTCAGATTATCAGTTATGGCATGATCATTTACTGCTCGCCAGATTATCAGTGATAGTATGACTATTTCCTGCTTGTCAGCTATAACATATTCATTCCTACTTGTCAGATTATCAGTTATAGCATGATCAGCTTTATATATGATTACACTGCTCTGTTGATTAATCCATGATTAATGGTACTCTGCTTAGATTATATACCTTTCAATTTCAGTATATCCTACTTTTGTTATCCGCTTATTATTGTACCCAGTAGGTACGGCTTGCTATTTCCCGGCCCGTCGTGCCCACTGGGATACACTCCGGTGTGTCTCACACCCTCGGGTGACTGTTTTTCAGGTCGAGCGGGTGCTGGGATGTCGGGACGAGTTGGTGAGGTTCCGAGTTAGCAATCGACCCTGGACAGCCGTTTATGGTTTAGCAAGTTGTCAAAATTGTGAATAATTGTTTAAATGTTGTAACATCTTTTAGTAGTACGTAGTTTAGACTACTCTGATGTTGTTGTGAAAGCTAGCCGTGCATATATAGGAAAGGCTCAATTCCATAGGGGATTGGGACTCTCTATATATGTGGCGGTCTGTCATTGCCCTGGCTTGGTTTTGAAACTCTGATATAAAAAAAAAAAAAAATTTAGACCCACTTTTGAATCTCGGGGCGTGACAGCAAATCTATATATATCAATCAATCAGGATCAGTCAGGAATAATCAGGGATCATGTAGATAATAATCGGCTGACCGTGAACAAACAATCACATGTATAAGTCTAATCGAGTCGATGCCAAACAGGAGAATCATGACGTGTCAAACGAGATTAACATATATCAGATAAGTCCTATAGATATAATCATCAGGGCAAATCAAAAAAAGGTGTCCGACTGGACTAAAGCAACCAGAGGGCCGAATAGATCAAGCCCGGACCGAAGCTAACCCACCTGACGATTTGCCGGCGACTTTCGACTCCAACAGAAAGCCCGAAAACTGTGCCAACCTGAATCAAGAATTCTGATCAGGGAAACTCAAACACACTAACCCCAACTTAAACACAGATCAAACTCGAACCCTCAAACTACTTAAACATCAGTGTTTGACAACAACACTTAGACCAACACACTGTTCTAAACAGTACTCATTGCCATTTTGCATTTAGACCCCCAGAGTTTCCGAAAATCGCACTTTTAGTGTCGTTTGAACACTGTTTTCGCTCGTTCTTTCAACTGGAAACTCATTTTCACGATCCGTCACTTCCAGCAGGTGACTTTTAACTTGCTGAACACCGTGCTCACACATTTGCGGCAGCACGAAGCCCGAGGAAAACTTCGGGCCATAAAACACTCCTCTAACATAGCCATTTTGCATTTTTGTTTCTCTGGCTTATCAAAACTTATTTTTAACGCGAGCATCGCGTCCAGTGACCCCAAAATAGCCAGGAGCTCACTGTCGCGGCTTCGCAAACAGCCCGGAACAGTGTTTGGGCTAAACTATTCTTTTAAGGGTTGGTTAACCTATAACTTAACCTTTAATAATCCAATTCAAATTCTGCTTTAGAGTTAAGTTCACAGCAACCTAAAAACCCTGGGGCTTGCTTCATTTGCAGCCCAGCAGTTGCTGGATCAACCAGATCCACACCTAGTCCACTAACAATGCATACAATGCTCCAAACCTCAGTCCACACGGATCTAACTTGATCTGAAGTGAGCATCAAGCTCAGGGAACAATTTGGATCAAGTTTCATATTTACATCGAAGCCAAATTCAATATAAAAACTCACTGTGGCATTTCCACAAACAGGTGGTGTGCATTATTTACACCACACACACACACACCTTGCCCGAGTTAGTTCTCAGCCCACACCGCATCTGAGGCCTTCCAACTTGGAAGGAAATGTCCCTTGGAGTTGCAGGAACAATCCCATCATCTTGGACTCAAACCTGCTCCCCAGGTTAGCCGCGGGCCCGAGGAAGAAGATGACTCACATGGACCAAAAATGGCATTTTGCCATCCCTGGTCACTGGGCCACAACCCAATGCTCCAGTAGGTGTTCCTCATCATCATAAAACTTCCTGGACTAGTTCCCGACGACGAGGTCACGGCGGCGGCGGCGGTGCCAAAAGCTCGGTTTGGAGCTTTCACCGTTAATGGCGGATTTTTAATGGGGCATTATGAAGCCCTCCAACATGGATGGAATTGTTCCTCTGGTCCATACAAAGCTTCCCGACCAACTCTCCCCAGCCGGAGTTGGCCGGAACGTCGGCGGCCGCGTTTTGGTCCATTCTCGGGTTATCCATGGCACCTTGGATTTCAAGCTGCATGGAAACCATGCAATAGCATGGCTGGGATCCCCTTGGTCCTAGCAAGTGTTCTGGGTAGGTGGCCGGCGGTGGGGTGGCTCGCCGGCGCCGGAGCAAAGAGCTCGGCCGAAGTACATAAAACCCGAAATTTAGGGTTTCGATTTTCTCTCTAAATACTTAACCATATTGGTTCAAACTTTGCAGAATTAATCTATGGGTCCTACAGTTCCTACCTACCAAGTTTGAGTCTTTTTGGTCCATCGGTTGCGGGGCTGTAAAGAGGCGGAGCAATATCTAGGTTTCCGGCGATAGTTTTCCCCCGCCGGCCAACCAACGTGCATGGGGGCTCGGGACTTGGCACGAGGCATGCCTAGGTCCTAATTAGGCTACTGCTAAGGGTCCGGGGTGCAGAGAACCATTGGTTTAAAGGAACTCACATCGTCGGAGTTGGAGAAGAAGGGTGAAGCCGGTTTCTCTCCTCCTCCCTCGCGCGGCCACGGCAACCTTCAAGATGGTTCTTCCAGTCACATAGGAACACCCCAGAACTCCAGAACCCACCTTGGATCAAGATTGCTCTAAGCTTCTCCTTCCTCTCTCTCTCTCTCGGTTTGGAAAATGGGGAAAGACCCCTTGGTGATTCCGAGCCTAAAAGGGAACGGCTGGGGAGCTTAATTAGCCTCCCAATACGCTCGTAACCGACCCCCACCACGGGCAGCTAAAAAGGCAAATTCAAAAAAACAAATATCTTGCCACAAATGCCATTTGGTCCCCACACCACGCACCCTAAGCCCTTAGGTCCCTACTGTAGGTCCATCTTGCACCCAGCACCTTAACTTATAAGCCTCATAAATTTTGATACATAAAATATTAAAGTTTCTTCAAAAACACCCACTTTTTCGGCACTTTTCATGCATTTCGAGAAAAACGGATCGTCGAAACGAAAAACCGACTTCGCCACGACGTCCGGCTCGTCGGGACCTGTCAAGTAGAGCCTTTGCTTGACTAAATTGGTTTTTAAATAAAATCTCGGGCCATAATGTTCCTTTAGGCCGCGGATTGGCGCACGCACTTCGATGCACCCGGATCGCGAAACGCGAAATCCGACAGCGCCATTGCGTTCAGAGCTTCGAAATTAGTTAGAATCGACTACTCATGTTGCTAGGTTCGGGGTCTAGACGGCGAAACGGCCGTTAGAGGTCAAAAGGGGATTTAAAATAGGGGTAACTATTCACAACTTAAGTTGTGGGACCCGTTTCTTCTTCGCAGTTTTACGAAAGATCCGACCGTCCGATCGTCGACAAGTGAATATGAACTTTTCATGTTTCGACGAGATGATCGCAATGGTCATCTCGGATTTTCGAGATTTGGCTCGGATTTGAAAGATAATATTTCTGTCTCGTAAACTGTGCAATTTATACAGTAGAAAAAGGTCAATTGCGCTATTTGTGCTCTTCTAATTCTGAGTCATCTTGACTCCATTCTTTTCTTTCATTTGTTTCGAATTTAAATTTCACGAATCTTACACTTGCTCGGTTAGTAGTGTGCCACCAACGACCACATGTGTGCCACCTACGACCACACACATGCAAGCCACGACCTCACGCGGACACTGCACGACATCACGCGGACAATGCACGACCTCCCGTCTAGAACCAAGGATGTCTCATTTACAACTACAACCTTATGATTGGGGGTATGTACAAATCAAATTAAATTTTAAATTTTAAATTTTAAATTAATGGCAATGTTGAAATTTTATTTTTACCAAATTTGCAGGTTATCTACTTCCTATGAACATTGGAATCCAACTACTATTAATGATTTTGATACTAATGTTGACGAAGGAGGTGATAATATCAACGAAGGAGATTGTAATGTTGATGGGGGTGGTGATAGTGATATTAATCATGAGGATTCACCAATCAATGATGATCAGAATAGTAGTGAGGATGACGAACTGGATGTTTCATTTCCAGATATAAATGATCATCATGATGGAGGGTTGATCATCATGATGGAGGGTTAAATGATCTTGCAAATACAATTTACAGAGAAATGGACAACCCACAAATAAGCAATGATTACGTAGACAATCATGAAGAGAAAAATGAATTTATTGATCATCCGGAACGTTTTCCTTCAGATAATAATTGGATAAATCAGTATGTTGTAGATCCTACAGATCTTGATATTTGACAAATCAATAGTGGTCTCCCTAGCATCGACGGGAGTTGGGCTGGACATGTCTTTCATGAGAAGACATCTTTATTGGATGGTCTAGACTGGTGGCATATTGAGCATAATGTACAAATGAAAGTATTGAAATCTACTAGAACGACTTACACTGTCAAATGCTTGGTAGAGGGATGTGCATGGAGATTACATGCTTCAGTATCTAAAGATACGACATACTTTAGGGTAAAAACATATGCTGATCCACACACATGTGTAATTCCAATGCTGAACGCGGCGCACCGTAATTGTAATTCGACCCTTATATGTCAATTGATTCCCCCAACATTAAAGGTTAGAATTAATATGACGCCAAAAGAAATTCAAGATACGGTGCGATCAACTTACCATGTTGACATAACATATTGGAAGGCTTGGCAATCAAAGAGTAAAGCATTACAACTTATTTACGGGAGCTAGAAGCAATCGTACACAGACTTGCCTCGTTACCTTACTATGGTGAAGGAATCTAATCTTGGTACTTTATGGCGTCTGGATCATAGGTGGCCCGCTGATGGGATTTGTCGCTTTGGTTGTGTTTTTTGGTCATTTGAACCTTCGATTCGTGGATTTGCACATTGTCGGCCGGTAGTGAGTATTGATGCCACACATATGTACGGCAAATACGAAGGTCATGCTTTGATAGCGACGGCTGCAGATGCAAATGATGGACTATATCCTTTGGCATTTGCAATTTGTGAGGGGGAGAATGCTGGGAGTTGGTGATGGTTTTTGCAAAACATGCGTCAGTATGTTACCCGTGATAGAGCCATTTGTTTTATATCTAATCGATTTCCTGGATTGAGGGAAATAGTGGCTACTATCTATCCTTTAGCATAGGGTCACTCGCATCGTTGATGTCTTCGACATATGAAAGCAAATATGAATAAGCGCTTCAAGAACGCTTATTTGTTAGATAAATTCTGGTAGATCGGAATTGCTGCAACACCGACGGCATATTATCAGCAGGAGGAAGAACTAGATGTGTTGGATCACGATGCTTGGCAGTGGGTCCATGATCTTGAGAGATATAAAGAGTACTGGGCAAGAGCATTTGATGGAGGCCGCCAGTTTGGATTGATGACTACGAATCTTTCTGAATCGTTAAATGGGGTACTTAAGAGCAGTCGTGGTTTGCCTATCACGGCTTTTGTTGCGGCTACTTTTTATAAGCTTAATAAATATTTTTTCGAGCGCCGTGCTCACGGTGAAACAATGATGGACGCGCATGTCCCTAAAATCAAAAGAATAATTACCGAAAATATAGATACGGTGCGGGGACATCAGGTTGAATGATTTGGACCAATAGAATTTGAAGTCAATACTGGAGATTTTTCCTTCAAAGTGATCGTGAATGGAACAAATATAGAATGTTCATGTGGTGAATTTCATCTAACGGGAATACCTTGCTCGCATATCTTAGCAGTTTGTAGTACATAACATATGAGATTAGACTATCATATTTTTTGTTCACCCTGGTATAGTACAGACTGCTATCGTGCGGCGTACGCACCACTTTTTCATCCTATTCCTGATAGATGGCACTGGCCACGACCCCAAGGTCCCCCGATTGTACCGCCTCCTATACGAAGGAAGAAAGGTCGTCCACGATCTACACGTATTCGTAATATAATGGACAAGGGGGGTGGCCGACGAGGAAAATGCTCCATTTGTAAACAGGCAGGCCATTATAGGAGCACCTGTCCACAAAATGTAGAAAGAGTGCAACAAGAACGCCGGCGTATGACTTCCACAATTTTATTTATCTTGTCTTAATATTTATTTATTTTTGCTATCATGTTACTAATATGTAGATTACTTATTGCAGATGGCGGATCACGAGGACGCGGGGCCAGTTGATCTGTCTGTCCTTGTAGAACAGCATCGCTATAGGTCCGTATTTATCAGGACTGAGGTAAGAGCTATAAAATTTTATTTTCTTTTTTCCATAATATAAATAAGCTGAATTGATGTAAGAGATAACTATATTTTTTTTGCATCACAGGGGTATCGTGTTGTCTTGTTCGCGGAGCATGGGTGCAAGATCAACCAGTGGGAGCTTCACCATCCAGCTGTAATAGATTTACTCTGTCAGTCTGGATTTTACGGGGTATCACGACTCAGACGATTAGTGCTGGATCAAGCTTTGCTGGGCGCCCTTGTTGAGAGGTGGAGACCGGAGACCCATACCTTCCACTTCCGCCACGGTGAGATGACCGTCATACTACAGGATGTGGCGGTTATTTCTGGTCTCCGTGTCTATAGTGCGCCGATGTCAGGATCTACGCTTCATGATTGGCCAGCTCTCTACGCAGATTTATTAGGGGTGGTATCTAGTCACATCAAGGGGTCACAGGTATCTCTAGATTGGTTATATCAGCATTTTCATCATTTACCTCTACATGCTTCTGCCGGAGCAGTCGCAGCTACGGCCCGTGCATACATGCTATATCAGATCGGGGGTAGTTTGTTTCCAAACCCTAGAGGATATAGAGTTCATCTAAAGTGGCTACCACTTTTAGCTGACTTTGAAATCTACGGCGCGTATGCGTGGGGTGCTGCGACGCTGACCTATCTTTATCGAGCGCTAGGAGATGCCACGCTGAACGGAAAGGCCGGATTTTGCTGTTTTGGGACCCTTTTGCAGGTATAAAATTTAATTTTTTGATTTCAGTATTATTTTTATATATTGGTATTATATATTTTATTTATTATATTAACCCGTTGGCGTTAATTATAGATCTGGGCTTGGGACCATATTCATATCGGCCGACCTACAGGCGTCATAGCGCTGCCCGATATAGTCGATCGACCTCTGGGTTGCCGGTAAGATATTTATTTGATATAGTAGATTTTTGTATTTCAAATATAATTGCAACTAATATATGTTTTTTATAATCTAGATGGGGCAACGCTGGAGGACTACGTTTTGGAACCAATGTCAGAACGAGTGACATTGAGTTTTATAGAGACGAGCTAGATCAGCAGCGAGAGGCGTAGGTATGTAGATGTTTTATTGAATACTTTAAGCATATTTTTCTTCATCACTTTTATATTAACTGATCATTTTGTCCATTAACAGGTTATATGGATGCCGTACACAGATGAGATTATAACTACATTACTAGATTTTTGTGTGCAGGGCTCAGCAGTCTGGCGTGCAAGAATAGTCGTTATTTGCTTTCACATTGTCGAGATGCATGTGCCGGACCGAGTCCTGCGGCAATTCGGTCTTCTCCAGCATATACCTCGCAATGTGGAGTCCTTCCGACGCATCACATCACGTGGGCGTCTGGATGAGGATTGGATCGCATTTCATGCTATCCACATTGAGAGGTGGTCCGGGAGGCTAGAACAAATTTTTTATCAGCTCCTGGCTGCTGGTGAGGACCCACTGCATGCGGCATCCGTATATATGCAATGGTACTGGACGATTACGAGAAGATGGATATCTCATCCAGTATAGCGTCCTCCGCTGACTTTTCATCCCCGTGGGCATGTCGAGAGGAGACTGGTATAATAATTTATGTATATAAATTTAACATGTTCAACTTATTTAATATAAATTTAATTTCTAAATTAAAATGCAGGCTGACACACTACGACAGGTTCATACTATTGTCGGCCAGTTATTGTATGACCGACCGCCGTCTGAGTTCACATTTGGAACTCTAACAGAAATGAACGAGAATATTCAGATGGTACTACAGCATGTACCATCTGTACTGTCACGCCCCGGGTTAAACCAGAACCCGGGCCCGTCTACAGATTCGCCGTGCACACGGAGTTTCCTGTGTACACGCAGCGCTGGTAACCTGCTCAGATATAAGATGTACAACAAGAGCATAATACAGAGCTGAACTAAACATGATAATCTCAGACTGAAAATAGGGTACAAGCTGTAATAAATACAATAATCTCCCATCTCACCAAAATAATACAGCCAACTGGCCAGCGCCAGACCCAAAATAAAAGAAAAATACCACGGTCAGAGTAAAGAGTACAATATCTGTCTAATATCCTCTCTCGGTCTCGCAGGAGATCTATCTACTCAGCGATCCCCTTACCTTTATCAGCTGCCGATGGCCTAGCAGCTCCCGCAGACGACTCTGCAAAATAAAGAAGAAGAAAGAGAGAAACAACAATGGGGGTGAGAACTACCAGATAAACCAGTAGCCTCCCCTAGTGGGTAAAAACCTCAACTCTGACGCACCCACTAGGACTACTCGAGGCAACATGAAAGAACAGTGGTAAGCTATAAAGGCTGCTGAAAAAAGAAACTATCACCACTATGCCTCTAAATGCCATGTAGCATGAAATGACTGTATGCAACAATACCAAACATGCCTGCCTGAAATAACTCAGTCTTGCGTTACTAATAAAACTGGTACTGCCTGCTGTGCCTTGCCAAATCGGGTATGCTGGCCAATGCATAACACCGATAGGGGATAGTTGCCAAATCGGGTATGCTGGCCAACGCATAACACCGATAGGAGATAGGAGTCTCAAAGACTCTAAGCATGTCTGCAACACACTCCGGAGTGGCACTCGAGGGGAGCGACCCACACGAGTAAAATATCTCAGTAATAAGTATCAGAAGTGCCATAAAACAGCAGGACTGGATCATGACTATGATCAGAGTGGGAAAACCATCCACTAGGAAAACCCGATCCCCAGCTGATGCAATAAACCAGTCTCAACCTCAATCTGATGCAAGGATAAACATCTGGTCGACCGCCTACTGTCCGCGGTCACCGCAAGACCCCCCCCCCCCCCCCCCCCAAGTCCACAATCTAGTATAAACTTGACTATACTATCCCAACCCCTGCTCATACATGAGCAACAAATATCTAGATGCAAAGGACAACAATGAAACATGTTCAGATCCCAATATGATAGTGGCCTCACTAGATGTTCAGTCATGCATGCAACTGTCTTATCCTTAAAAGCTGTAAAATAGTGTCAAATATTTATTTTAAAAGAAGATTGATTTACTGAATAAAAGTTATTTGCATGCGAGATTATAGCCTTTGTCCCAATCACAGTGTCCCAATATAAGTCATCATATAATCTGTGGGGTTAAATTTTAGGAGAGTTCGTCCCAGCGGTTCTCGTCAATTGTCATATTAATTCGTCCGAATAGTTCTCATCAATTGTCCTGTTAGTTTGTCCTGTTAGTTTGTCCTGTTAGTTTGTCCCAATGGTTCTTATCAATTATCATATTAGTTTGTCCCAGTGGTTCTCATCAATTGTCATATTAAATTTTAGGGGAGTTCCAGTAATCCCAGTGAGCTTGTCAAAAATGAGGTAAGCAACAACCGCCCACCTTGAACAGCTCAGATCACACCCAGATAGTCTCCTGGCTGTCCACAGTCCCCTAAAACTGCTGTCTGCCGAAAACGATGCCCTACAGCAACACACATTGCACAGGGTGTAACTATAGTATTCATAAAAATACATCTTTTGCTGTTTTTCAAATGGCACGAAAAGAGAGGAGTTTTTCACCTCTGTACAGTGCTCAGAAAAATCCAGAAAAATTACGGTTGCGTTCCTCGCGAAGAGTAGATCAAAATCGACTCTTTAAACGTCTCGATCTGATGCTCCTACGCCAAGATAAAAATCGGAGAAGTTGACGCTGTCCAGAAATTTCCACAGCAAAAAGGGGGTCAAAGAGGCCTCGGGAAACGTGCCAAAAGTACGAAATGGAGCAAAGTGATCAACACGGAAATCGAAGCCTTACCTCTTAGGAACGCGCTGTCAAAAAAATCGTCCAAAAATTCCTCCTGGTTAGCACTCAGGGAATTTCCGACGGAACTGCGACGGGAAATGGGCCTAAAAAGAAAACCGTCGCAGTGCGCCGCGTCGCAGATAACTCACTAACTATAACTCCAGAAATTCTGGAATTTAGAGGAGAGAGAGAAGAGAGAGAGAGGAACAACTTTTGTATAGGGCACTTTCTTTGTTTCTCTATCTACAGCCCGCAACCCGAGGTGGAATGAGAGGGGGTGAGGGGGATGCTATTTATAATGGGCTGGGGCTCCACACAGGATCGGATCCGAACAGGAAACACCGAAACGGGCCAACCAAAATGCGCCATGTGTCCACAAAACAGGAAACAGCAGTGCAAGGGCCAATCAGAATTCGCCACGTGTCCACGTGGTGCACGTGGTTGCTCCGCGCTCCGGGTTTTCCGGATCCTGTCAGCCAATAGGGGAGCGCCACGTGTCACCTTCCCGCGTGTTTCTAGAAGTCGGCCAACCAATGGGGAAGCACCACGTGGCAAGGGGGGTTTTCGGTGCACCCGGTCCACGCCATGCCGTGGACCACGCACCAGCGCCCCCTGCCCGCGCCTGCGCGCTGGCCGCCGCCGTGCGCCGCCGCCCGCCGCCGCTCGCCGGTCGCCGGAACAGTAATTCCGGCGGCCGGAGTTACTGTTCCGGCATGAACAGTACCCATGTGCCAAAAAATAAAGTAAATATACCGTTTCGATCGTTTTCGCCCGCTGAGTCCAAATCCGCTGTCCATTTCACCAAATTCTCATCCGAAATTTTGCCGAAAGTCCCCGAAAAATCCCATTTGCTCCGGTTTTCGCGCAGAGTCTATATTAAATGTCCAATTTCGATTCTACAAGCTCAGTTTCACCGAATAAGCTCCCCACAGTCACTGTTTAATGTTGCACAGTTCCTGCGGGAGTCTGGATCATCACATGTACCTACGGCCAGAGTTTCAGGCGGACCTTCATATGAGGTAGTGTCATCGAGTCATTAGGTACCATTTAGCATAGAATTCAAATTAAGTTTTCAAATTCAAATTAACAAACTATTTACACTCTTTCAGGTGCCACAATCTCCATCTCCTACCATTCAGGTCCCGACGATATTTCCTTCGACGTCAGCGTCGCTCCCGCCACCAGTATCACGGACTTCATATACTTCTACATTTTCACGCCGTCGTCTCTCGTCATCATCGCCACAGGAGATCCAACATATTGTTGAGCAGGATGAGGGTGGTATCATCGAGGAGCTCGATCAGTTGGCAGCAGTCGAGCATCTCGATGATATACCTATTATGGAGCTTGTTGTTCCCCATGGGCGAGGGCGTGGGCGAGGGCGTGGACGCGGGCTTGGCCGAGGACGTCGAGGTCGAGGACGTGCTCAAAATTGAGTTTTTGAGGTCGAGGTTGTATTATTGACATTTTTGTAATGTTCATGATTTTTTGTTGTTACTCAACTGTGATTTTTGAATGTCATGAATGTTGTGAAATTTGGTATTTGTGAATGTTGTTTCAGAATTCAGAATGTCAATTCTCATTGTTTGCAACTTGTTGTACAAATTTGGGTTTTTTTTTAAAGTCAGGTAAAATGTTGGATGGTGTGCCAGCTAAAGGCACTGAGCGAGTCAGCGCCTTTAGTGTTCTACACTAAAAGCGCTGAGTCGCTCGGCGCCTTTAGTGTTCTACACTAAAAGCGTTGAGTCGCTCAGCGCCTTTAGTGTTTTTTGTGAAGGCGCTGAGTCGCTCGGCGCCTTTAGTGCAAACTCGGCGCCTTTAGTGCAACATTTCAAGTACATATGTGCCCTAAGGACTCGGCCAATTTTCAGAAAATTTGGTTAACTCCCCAGCCGCACTGAAGGCGCCGAACGACTCAGCGCCTTCACAGAAATTTTGTGAAGGCGCTGAGTTAAAACACTAAAGGCGCCGAGCAACTCAGCGCCTTTAGTGCAACATTATAACTGCATACGTGCCTTGAGGACTCGGCCAATTTTCAGAAAATTTGGTAAGTCTCCAGCCACATTGACGGCGCCGCACAGAAATTTTCTGAAGGCGCTGAGTCGCTCGACGCCTTCAAGGTGGTCACCCGACGTGGCGCCCGCGTGGCGAAAGCAGGGTTATTGTTACAAAAAAAAATTTGAAAGGATTATTTCACAAATTTTAAAAATTGGAAGGGTTATTTCAAAAAAAAGTCCTAAATAGCTAGCTCTATTTTAAAAAAAATTATATATATATATATAATTATATATATATATATATATATGTATATATATATATATATATATATATATATATATATATATATATATATATATATATATATATATATATATATATATATGTATATATATATATATATATATATATATATATATATATATATATATATATATATATTTATAAAATTTATTTTTTTATATTTATTTCATCCAAAATCTATACATTTTTATTATTATAAAAAAAAAATATAATTAATCATAGTTTAAATATTTAATTTTAATTAATAAGTAAAATAAATTTTTATTTTTATTTTTATTTTTTTGATATTATACTTAATTATAGTTATTTTTTTAGCAGTTAAAATTTTTAGAGGAATATATTTGTAAGGAAAAAATTGATATTTTACTTATATTCTGTTAAAAATAAATAGTAAACTAATGATAATAAACCTGAGGAATATATATAAATAACTTAGGACTTTTAAATGGATAAATATAAAAAATTAAACTCTGTAGGAATATATATTTACTATTCGATATATTTATAAGAAGTTGTATGAATTTTTTTTTTTTAAGAAATAAGTTCGTAGGTAATTCATTAAAAAAGTAAAATTTAATTATAAATGAACAGTTTTGAAGAAATAAATAAAAGCACAATTAAAAAAAATGGAGGTGAAAGAAAATATTCCAAAACAAAATGACCGTTCATAAACTTAACAACGAAAGAGAAAAAATATATGGTAAATACTTTTTAGACATCCTATTTGGGGTATATATTTTACACCCCATCTATTCTAGACTGGAATAAATTTCACTCGTCACTTCGAAGTGACTAGTGGGTGAGTGCCTACCCTAGAATGGTCATGGGGTAAGATATACACCCCAAATGGGGTGTACAGGTAGCATTGCTCTATATATATTGATTGGTATTCTAAACTTATACACCTAAACTTGAAGCCCATAATAGAAATAGAAAAAAAAAAAGATGAAGGAAAAGCAACAATCTAGAATGAACCTTGTTGAGACAAAAAATTTTGTCATCTTGGGAAGTAACATGTAGCGTATATTATCGGCTAAAGAGATCAGCCGACGAAAGAATGAGTAAACCGAAGAAGGATCCGCATCTCAGTTCGGATTGATCTCAGTAGCGTGAGAACGCAGCACGCGATGTATGCCATCGGCTGAAGGCGTCAACCGATAGGAGAAGTAGTCGACGAAAAAATGATCGTCTGATTCATAAGTGAATTCGGCTAAAATCGAGGGTTTCCTGGTGAATTCCCCCAAATTCCGCCGATATTTGAAATCGGCACCTATACACATGGTCCGGAGAGTGTATAAATCCCCGCGTCATCGAATAGAAAGTGGTCCTACAACCCCATAAGCCCGGATCACCTCCTGCTTTTCATATTTTTACTGCTTTCCTAGATAGATTTACCGCAATTTCTAGAAGTAGATTAATTGTAATTGGTTACTTGTTACCCTTATAACATCCCTTTTCCACTCAATACAATCCCCACAATCGGCACTTTAGTCGTTTGTTTTTTGGCACATTTTTGTCTCTTTCTCAATCTCCATATCTCGATTCGGCTATTCTAAGCCGGACAGTCGTGAGAGTTTACTGAGAAGAACCCGATCGAGCATATCCTTCCTCGGCGTGATTGCTTGATCCATTGGCACGCGGTGCATCACATTCCAGTGGATCAACCGAACCAATCAGGGCCGATCGACGATCGACGTTTTTCGGCCCCAATAAACATGTCACACCCCGAGCTCACAGCGAAAGTACTAAGGCACGCAATAGATTCGCCACTTGTGCAAGAATGCACCTCACACACCCGAAGCGTTAAAACTAACATACAAAAAAAAAACTAAATTTTACAGCTAAGTATGTATCAGAGTAGAAAAGTAAAACTATATTAATATCTATCACTGTACATGATACAAACAAATCCACCTCTCAAAATAAATAAATATAAGTAAAGAGTTCTGGCCCTAACAATCCCGAGTACAGTGCTCTCTATAAAAACTAACAAGGTGAACTATCTCTACCAAAAATAAAACTAGATAGAGGCCGCTATTTACGGTGAAATATCCTTATCTCGATACGGAGCTGGCTCGAAAGGCGTTGAAAAGTAGACCACAAACGGGTGTGAGAACTACAAAACAGTAGTTCCCAGTGGGTATGGTCGGCGACAATCACGACCTACCCACTAGGTTTACTAGAGGCAAGATAGCGAAACTACACAATAAGCGAATAATATAATATAATAGAAAATAAAATAAAATATAACTATCATGCCTCTACATCAAAATCCAAAATATTTCTACCCTTATCCGAACACAACAGAAACCTAACACTAGTTGTCATAACGGTACACCGGACCCAATTTTGAATTGACCGTCTCAACAATCCGGTCAAGCCCGCGCCGCCTATAAATAAGTCACTGTCCATCTCTCCCTACTATTTGGGTTGCACCCTAGATGGTGGTCTGTCGATAGTAAACACCTGCATACCTCCTATCTCCCATAATCCGGTCCCTGCGCCGATAAAATCTAATAAAACTCAATGTGGCATGCAGGCTATGATCATAAGATGACCATCAGATCACCAACGACACAAGACAAAAGCCCCAAAGTCAACACATGAATCCCCAACACAAAAATACCACCTATCTCTAATACCCAACAACACAAACGAAAGTCAACCCCGGTCGACAATATGGATCACATTATAATCAGACAAAACCAAAAACAAGCTATAAATGACACCTACCCCGATATCCGTGCAACACACAATCCTCGTACGCCCCCTAGTAATAAAATAATAATAAATCCTAACCCCGGACTGAACAGTCTCAAAACAGATAAAATATCACCAAAACACTAGCATGCATTTTCTCTACAACTAAAAAGTAATAAAAGCAGTCAAGAGTCTCTATGTCTAGCAAGCAAACATACTAAGTAATTAGCCATTCTCGGCGACACGGAATCCACCTAGATCACAAATTCTAGCAAAACAAAGACAGTGGTGAGATTGCACGCTCAACGATGATCACCACACGCGAACTGCTCCACCCTGAAAAACCAACAGCACCCTGGTCAACCGCGCAACAGAAAACTCCGACCCTAACAGTCCAACAAAAGGCACAAAGTTTAAATCTAGAAACACTAACGACTACACAAAAAACAACCAAAAACCAACTGAAAAAGCCCAACAAATAATATAAAACAAAAAAAACCTACCCCAAAGTAGACACGCCACCACGGTCAACACGCTCATGGTCAACTCCTCGGAACAAACCACGCGCTCCACGGCACTGCACACGCGCTCACGACCTCCCTCTCCCTCCCCATTTCATTCGCTCTCAATTTCTCTCTCTAAAGCCCTCGGATGCGAGCAAAAGAAGAAAAGAGGAGAAAATAGGAGTTTGACCGTGTTAAATACCCTCAAAAAGAGTATTTGGGCGCCCGAAATCCAATTTCAGGCACCCGAAACCGGACCAATCGGGTGGCCAAGCCAGAAAAGGGCGGCCCTAAACATTTAGGCCACTACAGTGGGCACTTTAGGCGCCCACTCATGCGCCCGAAATCACACGGAGGCGCCACACGTCCCACGCACGTCAACGTGCATGTCGCGCCACGCGTCACGATGCGAACGCGCCCAACGGGGCGCCAACACGTGGCGGCCAGCCCGACCGCCTCGTGCGTCAAACCTGTGCGCTCTGCTTTCCCACGCCCAATCGGGCGACACCACGCGTCCTATTTTTGAGGTGCAAATACTTTTTAAATTATTTTTATATTTTGTATTTTAATTTTAATATTATTTTAATTATTTTTTATAATTAATTTTTTTTAAATAATGAAAGTATGAATCAATCATACTGATTTCATATAACGACTCGACCTACTAATAATTATAAGGTGTCACAAACTCCTCTGTTTAGGCATGATCCCAAAATTATCAAGCGATAACGACTCGACCCACTAGCAATTATAAGGTGTCACAAACTCTCCTTATTTAGGCTTGATATCAGGCGATGCGCGACTTGTCTCGCTAACCGAGACTTATGTCACTCAGACTCTGGCTTAGCCAAGACTCGTCACATACTTCCAGCTGATGATTGGCTATGATATCAAATGTAACGATCTGACAACTAGAAATAATAACTCGTTGGATCCAAACCACCGGCCCAAAATATTTAAACCCAATTATTATTACTAATGATCATATTCTCTTATATATTCAATCACAATCATATTTTTATTTAATATGGGACTACAGGGAGTGTCACATTTCAATTGTTATCATGAATCAAACATAAATTTTATAATTCAGTTTTTGATTCTTGTCTATTTTGATTTTTATTTCGATTTTATTTTTTATTTTGAACCAAATGTGCCAGGTGTAAGCAAATAATCTCTCCCAATATAATAGCATTTTCCTAATTAAAGACTATGGGAGAAAAGCCCCAAATTGACTTTAATTTGTAACAAAGAAAAAACTTAACCATTTATCTATTCTAGCTATACTACAACAAAACTATATTATATCAACATTTTTAAGTATTTCTAAAATCTAAAAAAAATATCGTTGATAATAATACCGACACTTATTATTAGTGTCGTTATATGTGCAGTCGCTAAAGTATATAGCGACACATTATTATAATATGTTCCAAAAATATGTCCCTATAATTTAATTTTGGATATAAATAAAATATAGATAGAACACTTACACAAAAATATTACAAAAATATATTTCTACAATTTAATTTTGTTGTAGTACTAGTTTTAGTAACATGTGCTCTCCAAACCCTTTACTTTATAACTAACTTTATATAATTATTTTTATTAACTTTCTTTTAGAGATATAGTTTTATAAAATTATATAATGGTTAAAAAATAAATTTGTTCTCTCACATATAAATCTAATTGTTAAATAAATCAATTAAAAATTATATATATTCTAATAGAATTCTAAAAAAAAGAAAAAATTAGCTAAATATTATTTCTACAAAACTTTCGTATCTTCTAGATTGCGCGTGTCGATCCGTCACTAGTTATAGTTATATATAAATGTGAAGTATGGGACAACATGCAGGAAGAATAAGGATATTGGTACCCATGAAAAATAATATAAACGTAAAAATGTGATCAATGCATATAATAAAGTAATTATTTTATATTTAGAATATTTTTTTATATAGTTTTTGTATGAATTTGTTTTTTATTTAGAATGCATTGAAATGTACAGATTATAATATTTTAGACAGATAAAAAAAATTAGGTTAATTACATACGACTTCCTGTAAATATATTGAATAACAGATATATTAATTCCTACAGGGTCCGTTTGGATGTGGGCTAGAACCGGAAATAGCGGGTTTATCTCCCTTATTCTACCAAACGCATCTGGAACCATCTGATATTGCTTATCCCATAACAACTAGAATAAGCTGGAACAACAGTTCTTACCCATTATTTTATAATTTTTTTTTTACCAAACTACCCCTCCTCCCCTCCTTTCTCTCTTCCCAATACACTCTCATCATCACAAATCTCTTTCTCTCCTCTCTCTCTTTTCCTTATTCCCAATACACTCTCATCATCACAAATCCCTCTCTCTCCTCTCTCTCTCTTTATCACATATTAACTCTTGAGGGCAAAAAGGTAATTTACCCAACTTATCCTCTTTATTCCTCATATTCCTCATTATTAAACCAAACACAAAATCTCTTATCCCTGAAACCATCCCAAACGTTTTTTCGCTCTAGTTCCGTACTTTATACTTATCCCCGGTTTAGCTAATTCTACCTTAACCCGATTCCAAACGCAGCCACAAAGTTCAACTTTTCATATTTATCCCTTAAAAAATCCAACATTATTCATATATATCTCTCCGGTTTATTATCGTTAGTTCACTGTTTATTTTTTAACAGATTATATGTGAAATGACAGTTTTGCCCTTTCAAAGACGTCCCTCCAAAAAATAATTCAGAAATATCTGGAAGGGTAAAAAGATAAATTTACCTCACTAACTAGCCAAGATTAAGTATTTAACTTATGGTTAACTAGATTTTTCTAACGGAGATAGACGATAGGGATATATATGAATAACGTTAGACTTTTGAAGAGATAAATATGAAAAGTTAAATTTTGTAGGAATATATCTGCTATTTGATATGTTTACAGAGAGCCGTATGTAATTAACCTAAAAAAATTCTATCTGTTTGGCGAGTTTGGCGTACGCGGCTGTGCGGTTTTTTCTTTGGAACGACAAGACGTGACTGATTAAAATAATATCAGAGCGTAGAACAGCCCTAGAGTGATAAACCATACGAATTTAGGCTCAATTTTGAGTGACGATAATTTGTGAAATGTGGCAAATGACAAACCAATTGGATCAAGTGTTGATAGACCGCTAACGGTAAGTTAGAGATGGATTCAAGATGTGATTTATTCACAGCCGAGAGCGTTCATATTTGCAGCTGACAATATAAAATCAAGTGATGAGAGTAAGCGTCCTTCTGTTATTTAAGAGAGTCAAAAAATTAAGGGAGGTCGCTGTACTTCAGAAAGTGATGATGCAATGTAGATAATCCTTACTTAGAACTTTGGATATGATAATAAATTGAAATTCCTATTTTCTCAAGTATTTTATCTAATGTGACTATTAAATGTGTCTCGAATTCTAGAGTCGAAAGAGTTTTTAACCTTATTTTAATTTGATCAACCCATTCAGTTAAGTTAGGATAAATTATCCCTAATCTCAATGGATTTTGTTGTCATAGAATTATACCATGTCTTCTTGATATATCTTTAGTCCAATTAGGGTTTTAGTCAAATCAGAATTATTCCTAATCTTAGACTTAAATTAATTCTAGTCTAATAGGAGCTTAGCCACTTGTATAAATATAGCTTTTCTCTTGTGAATTTGGGTGTGTAATATATATGGTGTAACATATATATTATAACATATTGGAGGGCTAGGGTTTTATACTCACTTTAGTTACTAATAATGTCTCTTTTCTATTTTCAACTGTTGGTATAGACCCATGGACAAATCATATAAATTTTTATATGTTTTATTTTTTTACTATCTTTCTCGACTCTCTTTTTGATACTAGTCGAGGGACTAAATATTTTTCGCATTTGTCGTAACAATAGCCTAATGTTAGTTTACACCCTAAATTTATTTGTAGCACTTTAACTTCTTGTTATAGATTTTCTAATAGATTTTAGGCACTTTAGAAAGATAACAAAGTGTAAAGTGGAGTGATCTGGTTATACAATTAGAGGATGATTTCAAAGTTCTTCATATATCAACAGCAGTTATGTAATTAGACATGTTATCGACATCATTTGCGAGTTTAACAGCAGGTACTTATGCTACATTAGAACGACAATTAAAAGTATAATGAAGTGGTATAGTGATAGATTTAGTTTTAGGCGTCATAGCTAGGTACGAACATAGAAAGGACACAAAATACAAAATACGACACAATTCGAACACGGTTGCGAGTTTAACAGCAGGTACTTATGCTACATTAGAATGACAATTAAAAGTATAATGAAGTGGTGTAGTGATAGATTTAGTTTTAGGCGTCATACCTAGGTACGAACATAGAAAGAACACAAAATACAAAACACAACACAATTCGAACACGGTTGCGAGTTTAACAGCAAGTACTTATGCTACATTAGAATGACAATTAAAAGTATAATGAAGTGGTATAGTGATAGATTTAGTTTTAGGCGTCATAGCTAGGTACGAACATAGAAAGAACACAAAATACAAAACACAACACAATTCGAACACGGTTGCGAGTTTAACAGCAAGTACTTATGCTACATTAGAACGACAATTAAAAGTATAATGAAGTGGTATAGTGATAGATTTAGTTTTAGGCGTCATAGCTAGGTACGAACATAGAAAGAACACAAAATATAAAACATGACACAATTCGAACACGGTTGCGAGTTTAACAGCAGGTACTTATGCTACATTAGAACGATAATTAAAAGTATAATGAAGTGGTATAGTGATAGATTTAGTTTTAGGCGTCATAGCTAGGTACGAACATAGAAAGAACACAAAATACAAAACACGACACAATTTGAACACGGTTGCGAGTTTAACAGCAAGTACTTATACTACATTAGAACGACAATTAAAAGTATAATGAAGTGGTATAGTGATAGATTTAGTTTTAGGCGTCATAGCTAGGTACGAACATAGAAAGAACACAAAATACAAAACACGACACAATTCGAACACGGCAGCTTTTAAAAGATTAGGACACGTACACAGACACGATATAAATACCGCGAATAAAATATAATATAATAATATATATTTATTATATATATATATAATACTAATTTTGTTAAAATACTATAATATTTCTCATATGTTAATAAAATTCTCATTGATAGTTTATATATTTCTTTTAAAAAATATTATTCACTATAAATAATTTATTTATATTGTCTAAAAAATATTTACATATATTCATCAAAAAGCCAAAATATTTATCCTCTGATTATATATATGTATAAAAAAATGTTAAAATTATATGCATATTTTTTTAATTAGATGCGTCATGAACCCGCATCCAACGAGCGTCTATAGAATGTCCGTGTCGCACACAAGTCCGACATGGACATGCCCGCAAGTGTTGGACACGAACACGCAAGACTTATAGAAATGAATGTGTAATGTTCTAGCGCTTAGTAGTTGTTTAGATGCAGTAGAGTTGGCTGGCCGATACGTCTAAAGAGTGTCGGATCGAGTGGGAGTCGTTTTAGCACGAAATGAACGTGAAAACAGACTCGAAACCACGAAACTAATTGAAACTAAAGTTTCTAGAGATTTCGGATGCCCTGATCATGTTTCGAGTGCCCGGATGGGCAGCTTTACTTGGAACAGGTTTTAAATTCTCTTCTCGGACGCTCGAAAGTTATTATAGTAGCTCGAAAGTGAGTTGGTAGCCTCCCTCGACTGTAATGCGTGGTGCTGACATGTGGCGGATAGTGGTTGTGTTTCAGATGTAGGTTCGAATGCCCGAAGGTAGCTACTGTAGCTACGAAGTTTCGAATCCTCTTGCGAACACTCGATCTCAAGTTGATTGGCAGTTTTCGTGGTGTTTCAAACGCTCGAATGTGGAATTAGATGCCCAAATCCTATTTTTCCTGCAGGAATAGGATAGGACTCTTGTGATTTGAGGGCTTATTTTATTGGTTCTTTTCTCTATAAATAGCTCCTATACACCAGTACTTCATCCTTTTTCCTCTCTTGAGCCATCGAACACTTGAATCTAGCTTCATCTTCTCCAATTCCTTCTCCTCCATTCCTGTGGACTACTAGCAATAGCAAAACCAACAACGACAACATCATCAGTAGCCTAGAAGCTTGCAATTGGTGTGAATTGGAGCTTTGGACTGCTGTGGTGGGTGTTGCTCGTGGTATAGCTGAAGAGAAGAGCTTGTGTTTGGACTTCTTTCAACTGGATTTGAGGTTGGTTGAACTAAATTTAGTCTTTTTGTCATTGAATTGAATTTTTTATGGATTCTTTCGATTTATTCATTTAGTTGAGCTTTTAGTGATTCTTGTTGGGGCCGAAAATGTCGGTCGTCGATCGGCCCCGATGGGTGGTTGACCCTCTGGATGTGATGCGCCGCGTGCCAATAGGATCAAGCCATCGAGCCGAGAAGGGATCTGCTCGGCCGGGTTCTTCTCAGTAAGCTCTCACGACCGTCCGGCTTAGAATAGCCGAATCGGAATATAGAGATTGAAAGAGAGACAAAGGTGTGCCAAAAACAAACGGCTGACTAGCCGATTGTTAAGATTGTATTGATTGAAGTGGGGGGCTACAAGAGAAACAGGTAGCCAATTATAATTAATCTATTCCTAGAAAATGCGGTAAATTTATCTAGGAAAGTAGTGAAGATATGAAAAAGCAGGGGGTGGTCCTGGCTTACAAGGTTGCAGGACTCCTTTCTCTTTGATAGTTCGGGTATTTATACACTCCCCGAACCATGTTTACAGACGCCGATTTGAAATATCGACGGGATTTGGGAAAGTCACCGTGAAATCCTCAACTACTTCCTTTTGAGTCAAAACTTCCTCAAATAGGATAATAGTCGTTCTTCCGTCCAGTTTCATCCTCTTATTATCGCGCCGAAGCATGATTCTCGGCGCTTTCCAATGCTGGACGCCGCTTGCCGCTTCGGAGTCCGTTATGAGATTTGCGCCCCGAATCTCGCACTCTTTCTTTCCAGAACCATTCCTTCTTCGGCTTGATCAGACGAAGGCTGACTCTGACTCTGCCCTCTTCGTTAGTTGACTGGGCGATTTGATGTCCTTCTCTATCCGAAGTCGATCATGGATAAGGCAAAAACTCTTCTCGTTGGCTGCTTCTCCTATCGGATACCGTCTTCAGCCGATGGCATACATCGCGTGTCGCTCTTTCACTTGACTGAGGTCAACGCCGGTCCCTCTTCGTTGACTCATTCTTCTGTCGGCTGATGTCTTTAGCCGACGGTATACGCCACATGTCACTTCCCCGAGTGGCGAGAATTTTGGTCTCAATAATGCCCCATCGGTAATCGTCTGACGTGTTGTTCGGGTGATTGTCGAAGTTGAGTCAAAGTCCTAGTGTGCATGTGAAGCTTTTCTTAATTTCTTCCTTAGTCTTGTCGGCCGAGCCCTCAGCCCGTGTCGCAATAGCCGAGGTTATTTTGTCGCCGGCTTCTTGTGCCGGCTCTTTTTCGGAGGCCTTTATGTGGCCTCGCCGAGGAGCTTCACTTGTGCTCCCTCTCAGTCACCCGGACAAAGGAGGTCTTATCCCGATATTCATCGACTGACATGTCTTTGGTCTTCGCCTTCTTTTCTCGGCCTCCGTTTTGGCCGAAGATGGGCTCAGGACGTCTTCATCGTCCCTTGATGGCCATCTCTCACGTCGGGCCATCTTCCTAAGGTCCCGCTCGGCGGGTTCCTCGACTCCTTATCATTCCTCTGGCGCTTCTTGGTTGCGCCTTACGGCAACCTCTAAGGCGTTCACACAAGCTTCTAAATCTAGCCGGACGGTGTCATCCTCCGGCTTAGAGACCACCGATCGAAGCATCGGCGTTTTATTTTGCAGCGGTACGGTTAAGCCTCCCGCCTTTTGGCTATGGCGCATCAACGCCAAGGGGTGCCGATGTGCGGGTCGTTCCCGCCTTGGGTTCGGTCATGGCCACTGCGCCGTGACGCTACTATTGCGGGCGTCGGCATCCAGCCTCTGTATCTGACGCTTCTAGGTCTTGGTCATAACTGGCCCTTGCCACCGGGACGGTCCTGTGGACATGAACCATTGTTCGACCAGCACGTCTGCTGGTGGGTCCATCTTCCTCAAGTGTTCCCTGAGGATCTCCCTCCTTTGCTAAGGCTTAGGCTATGGCTGTATCTTGAACTCCCGAGCTAGTTGAACGCCTAGGTTCTCCACTTCCTCCTTGGTGAGCCAAGGAAAATTTGCATCGGGAACCGTGGGGGCTTCTCCTTTCCCCGGCATTCCTCGGTAGGAAGATCATGGTGTCGGCCCCCTCCCGGGGTGACTGGCTGGGCCCCTCTGTGCCCCTAGCGGTTCGAGTCTCTAGTAGGGCCCGATCCGCGCTGGGCGTTGCGGAAGCCCATACGCTGGTCTTCCTTCGGCCTGTTAACCGAAGAGTCTTCGGGGTGCCCCCTGGACCCGGCTTTCGTGATAGCCGCGGTGGGAACCTTGCTGTTGTTGTGGGTCTTTTGGCCCCTCTAGGTCGACTGGGGTCAGCCTCGGCCTCTTCTGGTCGTGGAACTTCCGCAGGACCCTTTGGATGAGGGAGTCTTGCCCTTCTTTACTGTCCTATTCTCCGGAGGACCGCTTGCTGGACCCTTCGGCCGAGCTCGGTTTCGGCCCACGGTCATGGTGGTGTGCGCCCTCGCTGATGAATGTGAACCATTTTTTTGCCTCCTCGGGCATGTTGGTGAGGAGGGCGTCCCAATTTGCCTTGGTCATTTCGACCTTGCATCGGATGCAGAGCCGAAACTTGTTATTAGCCGATTTTTTCTTCACGGGGACTCGGGCCCCTGCATCAGCTTCTTTCCCTTGTGGTCGATCATGTTAACCTGTGGAGGGAAGGGGTTAGTGTCGACCTCCATTTCTTTCTGCTCTTGGTAGGCAAAAGTAAGCCGACCCTCATCGAGCTCTTTCTGAATTTGCTTCTTAAACGTGAAGCATTCGCATGTCCGGTGGCTCCAAGAGTGGTGCCACTTGCAGTATTTTCGCCTCCTGAGTTTCTCGTAGGGAGGGATTGTCTGACCCCCCTGGAGCTTGACTCGACTGTCCTTGTATAACCGATCGAATATTTGATCGGTTTTGGACGTGTCGAATGCAAAGGCGTTAGCCGACGCCCGAGTTTTAAGATCTCGGGCCTTATTCGGCTTGAGATTCTGGCAGGTGTAGGGTTCGCGGCCTGATATCATTTCAGCCGTGCATACTTCGGCCTCGTCGGCCGAAGACCCATCTTCGCTTTCTCCGCTCGGTTCTTCGTAAGCCGAGCTTCGTTCTACAAAGGAGACGTTATATTCCTTCGGTTTCTTCCAATCCTGTCCGCGACCCTATTTCGGTCGTTCATCTTTATTGTTCTTCTGAAGAACCCCCAAATAAAAAAAATTTGGAAAGTAGCGACCCTCGAAATGGTCTCGGGTCTTGAAGTGCATGTCGTTGAACGCTATTTTTGTAAATTCAGCCTCTGGCATCATGGCAAAGCAATGATTTCTCATTGTCTTGAAATGGTTGAGGAATTCTTCGGCCGATTCGTCGATTTCAGCCGAAGTGATGCTAAATCGGCAATCGAAGACTCGGGCATAGCCCGATAGAATTGCTCGTGGAACTTGGCCTCGAGCTCGTCCTAGCCGTGGACAGAGTCGTGAGGCAAGCTCGTATACTATGAGAACACCGTTTTGGTCAACGACGTACTGAACAGCCTCATCTTTAAGAATGGGCTAACGATTGCCTTCCGGCATTGGGCCGTAAATCGAGTGATATGCTCGACCGTATTTTCGTTCTCCTTGCCTGAAAACTTGTCAAATTTCGGCATCTTCCAATTTGCTGGGTATAGATAATCCGTATCAATATGAGCAGGATACGGAGACTTGAACACTGATCGTGATGGTACCCACTTAGGACTATTTCATTTTAGTAGTTCCTATGCCCTCCTTTGCTGACCTTTTTGTAGAGATCTCCATTTAT
>CM055071.1:40941548-40946548 GCA_029204045.2 Tillandsia leiboldiana | reverse complement strand
AAAAAGAAAAAGTAAAAATAAAAAGTAAAAAATAAAAAGCTTTTCTTTTTCATTAAAGAGCATGCACAAATCTCAATGCGATCTAAAGGCTAAAAAATGGATGGCAAAGTTGGGTTGGTGCTATCAATAGCATTCCAGCCCAACTATATATATATATATATATATATATATATATATATATATATATATATATATATATATATATATATATATATATATATATGTCTGCCTACTATAATCTTATGAGTAAAATTTTTTTTGTACCCATAAATTTTTTATATTTGGATGAAAGAATATACGGTTAGGATTATAGCAGTGCCTAGAATTTATACTATTTTTCCAACAATCTAATAAACCCCAGGAGAACCACTATCATCCGAACCGCACATTCCTTCATGCAAGGGTAAAAAAGTTATAAGTATAAAGAAATTTATACTCATAAGAGTATAGTAGCCATACGCTATATATATATATATATATATATATATATATATATATAATAATATTCCAGCTCTCTCTCTCTCTCTATATAGAGAGAGAGAGATGGAATATTATTATATATATATATATATATATATATATATATATATATATATATATATATATATATATATATATATATATATATATATATATATATATATATATATAGCTGGAATATTATTAATAGTATCACGTCATTGGGTGTTATTAAGTTTTTAACCCTTAAATTAAAAGATGTGTGGTTAAGATGATAGTGGGTTTCTTGGGTTTAATAGGTGGTTGGAAAAATAATAAAATTTAACGGATGAAAATGATTAAAGGAGTTGAACTAATAGGAGAAAACTTGATAGCACCAATAACTTGGTACTATTAATAGTATAGTAGTCGGACTCTCTCTCTCTCTCTCTCTCTCTCTCTCTCTATATATATATATATATGGGAAAATATAAGTGTACACCCCATGAGGAATGTATATCTTACACCCCATCCCATACCCCACCCCATCCCCCATATATATAACAATCGCAAAATAAAAAAAATTACCATATGTATGAAAAAAAAAAATGAAGGGTACAATAATTTGCATAGAAAAATTTTTTACAGCAAAAAAAATCACCGACAAAAATAGAAGAGATTTAATTATAAGATAAAAAGAGCATAGTTTCCACCACATGCAATTATTTTTTTTAAAAAAATTATTTTATAAAATTTGTTCGACCGTAAAGCTATTAGCAAATCAAAAGTATAAAAACAAAAATAATAATCAAATTTGGAAACATATCTAACATGTTCTAATTATTAGTTAGTGGAATAACTTAGCTTAGCCTTTTAATTAATATAATTATAATTATAATTATAATTATGCCATGGGCCATTTCCTCCCTTTGAAGGAATCAAGTGGACCTCAAGCTACAATTACTTTACCAAAGAGAATAGGAACTCTATGCAACACACCTTTTACTGTGTTGCTTCCCCACGAGCCATATATACTACTAAAAAAGTGTTAAACTCCTAACTCTACGCAAAGTCATAAAATTACTAACGCAAGAGAGTGGCCACAAATTAAAGTGATAGAGTGGAGCCATTACTATTACATGACAAAAACAAAACCATAGAAAAGATCCAATTCACAAGTCAAACTCCTTTTTTTTTTTTTTTCTGTTATCTTCGCTATCTTTAGTCATTACATACACTCATTGCATGCTTTATATAGCTTAACCTCCAAACAATATAGTGAGAAAGCACCAAAAACAATAAATAATCTCCATCCATTTTGAAAACCCTTATTTTAGATACTAGATAGAGATAGAGAGAGAGAGAGAGAGAGAGAGGGTAGGTAGGGAGTTTAGAGAGAGAATTTAAGAAGGAGCCATGATTATATGCACCTTATTTTTGGCCCTCCTACAAGGAGCTAGGAAGAGAGAATGAGCTTGAAAACAAAAATTCAGTGAGACAGCGTCGATCACTGAGACACCCAGGAGGTATGAACTGTCGGGTAGCACTCTGTCCGAATGTCAAAGCAGAGTTGAGCGTTGTCTAGCGGCTCAGACCTGGATATCTCAGCGAGGCGGGTCTCACTGAATTTTTGTTCGAAGGAGATTGGAAGGGTATTCACTGCTGAAGGAGCATTAGAGATACCCTCTCCTTGGATGGTTTCTTGTACTTGGTCCCAAATGAGGAGGTTTGCAGGGTTATACTCATGCTGTGACTCAACCCACTCACTCATTAGATCTTCTTGCTTCTCAAAGTGCTCTCCACTTGTGTCCCCTTCTTCTTCCATGGCCACCATGTACTTCCCCATTCCGTCGACCAACGGAGGGAGATAGCCCGAGTCGATGATAGAACTTCCGAAGGTGAGCAAAGAGGGAAGCTCTTGGTTGTGGTGGTTAGGGTTAGGGTTAGGGTTCCATATTTCCGATGTTAGGGCCGCGACTTCTTCGACAAGGTCGTCCCTCGCGGTGGTAGCACTGCTGCACTCGCGGCTGTTGCCCGCGGTGGGGTCGAACATTAAGAGCGGACAATGAGCGAGGAACATGGTTTCCGGGGCCGACTTCGGTGTTAGGGTTTGGTTGATAACGGCATTGAGATGATCAGTGGTGCAGAAGCCTGGTTGAAGTGACTCTGCACTCGAAGGACTTGTCGATGACACACCGCTCGGCTTTCGTAGCTTCTTCTTGATCCATGAATTCCAGTAGTTCTTGATCTCGTTGTCGGTTCGGCCGGGCAAGTGACTGGCAATATGAGCCCATCTACATGAAAATTAATAGTTCCTTGTTAGTGCCATTAACATCATATGCATTAGTAATTAAATATGCTTAGCATATAATGTAGCCTATTTTGATAAAAGAGAAGGTCAATTTAAGTGGAGAGTGAGGCTATTAGAAATGCAATAAGGGAACAAACCCCATGAGGTGCAAATGCCCTTTTAAACCTTGTTATTGTGAATTTTAACTATAAAGAAAAACAAGTTTAATTAACTGCTCCAATCTCATAGCTACACAAGCTACAAATTTAATTATATTCTATATATGAATGCAATCAATGAGCCAATGATATGTGAGACTAAATTGCATATCAACATGCGCAACTTAATCTAAATGCAACATCTATATACTTGAATCTACATGATGAGTAAAAACTGAGAGGACAATGAAGGGAACTATATATAGTAGTGCATGAGACCTATTCCCAACAATATCATGAAGGCTAATGATCAACTTCTCCTCTGCTTCGGTGAACCTTCCGCGCCGTATATCGGGTCGCAGATAGTTGATCCATCTTAGGCGACAACTCTTACCGCATCTCTGGAGACCTATCTCATAAACCACAGAAGCAAGAAATAAGATCTTTATACATACTCCTCCCAACTAATATCATATATATGTAGAGAGAGAGAGAGAGAGAGAGAGAGAGAGAGAGAGAGAGAGAGAGAGAGAGAGAGAGAGAGAGAGAGAGAGAGAGAGAGAGAGAGAGAGAGAGAGAGAGAGAGAGAGAGAGAAAGGGTAGAGAAAAAGTGGAGAGAGAAAACTACTATACCTGCTTTCTCAGGGACTTCACTCCAACATCCATAGCCATGGGTGGTGATGTATCTAATGAGCTTCTCATCCTCCTCAGGAGACCACAAACCTCTCTTAACCTTTTGCTGGTTGCAACAGGTGTGATGCCCCATACCTTTAAGTATTATTCACTCTCCTCCTTTTTATACCTTGCTCTCTCTCTCTCTCTCTCTCTCTCTCTCTCTCTCTCTCTCTCTCTCCTCTCTCTCTCTCTCTCTCCTCTCTCTCTCTCTCTCTCTCTCTCTCTCTCTCTCTCTCTCTCTCTCTCTCTCTCTCTCTCTCTCTCTCTCTGTGTAGCTAGATCTCTCTCTCTCTCTCTCTCTCTACCTTGTTTAGTTTCTCTAACTTAATTAGCTTTTGAGATGAAAGTAAGTTGGTGGGTATATAGCTGCTGCTGCTGCTGCTGCTTCTGCTTCTGCTTCTGCTTCTGCTTCTTCTCTCTCTCTCTCCTCTTGTTGTTGGTGGTGCTCTTCTTGTTCTTCTTTCTCTCTCTAGCTCTCTCTCTCTCTCTCTCTCTCTCTCTCTCTCTCTCTCTCTCTCTCTTTCTTAAGCAGTGATCACCCATCAACTCCGACATATGCACCGGATGGGGCCCACACACCCCTTTGTTTTTCCTTACTTTCTAGCTAACCCTACAGCGACAGGGCATCGGCCTCTCTCTCTCTCTCTCTCTCTCTCTCTCTCTCTCTCTCTCTCTCTCTCTACGTAGACACTGCATATATATATATATATATATAGCTCGACATGGGATTGCTTTATATTGAATACTTTTCTCTATTTGTATATGAATGCCATCAATTCCACACGTACATGAACTTGGTCTCTTCACCCATGCACAGAGCATGCCTCCGTAACCTCAGACCACGTACAATATACGTACGCCTCCGTAACCTCAGACCACGTACAATATACGTACGCATGGTTCATAGTATATTTATAATCGTCTACGTCTACGTGAAAGGTATACAAAGTATGTACTTGCTAAGTTTACTATAGACATGTACAATACGGTGAGCAATATACAAAATCTGGTATCATACTAAAATAACATAAAATGACTTTATTTATCTCCAAACTTAAACTATATAAAAAATAATATTTTTAATGTTATAATATTTTATATTTGCCGCTCGCAAAGTAGGTAGTTCATTCCATAAATTTCACAATACACAATTTGTTGGTGCATCCTTCAATCAATAATTTTAAATAATTTTTTTATTGCATGCTAAAATTATTAATTTTGAAAATACTTAAAAAATAAATAAAAAAATATCTATTAAAAAATGCAGAATTTAATTCGAAGTTCAAATACCTACAACTGGATTATGTTAAATGGCGCCATTGATTAATTATTCATTCAGATGTTCCATCGTCAATTGATCCTATAACTTTACAGAAGTATTGCAACTTAACTTTATACACGTTTCTGCAAATATATGTATTGTAGCCCTCAGTAGCCCT
>CM055071.1:40895257-40941538 GCA_029204045.2 Tillandsia leiboldiana | reverse complement strand
ATATATATATATATATATATATATATATATATATATATATATATATATATATATATATATATATATATATATATATATATATATACATATGTAGGGTACGTGTAATACTATTAATAGTATCAAATCATTGGTGCTATTAAGTTTTTAACCCTTAAATTAAAAATTATGTGGTTGAGATGATAGTGGGCCCCTTGGATTTAATGATAGTGGGCCCCTTGGATTTAATCGGTGGTTGGAAAAATAGTAAAATCTAACAGATGAAAATGATCAAAGGAGTTGATCTAAGGGTAGAAAACTTGATAGCACCAATAATTTGGTACTATTAATAGTATAGTAGCCGAACTATATATATATATATATATATATATATATATATATAGAGAGAGAGAGAGAGAGAGAGAGAGAGAAAAGTAGGATATTATACTATTAATAACAGCAAGTCATTAGTTTTAAAAAGATATGCGTGGTTAGAATGATAGTGAACCCTTAGGATTTATTGGGTGGTTGATTGAATAGTATAATCTAAGAATTTGAAATAATTAAAGGGCCGAGTTGATCTAATGGTGAAAAACTTGGTAGCACCAAGTGTTTGTTGCTATCGATAGCATAGTAGTCGGAATATATATATATATATATATATATATATATATATATATATATATATATATATATATAGAGAGAGAGAGAGAGAGAGAGAGAGAGAGAGAAGAGAGAGAGAGAGAGAGAAAAAACTAGGATACTATACTATTAATAACAGCAAGTCATTAGTTTTAAAAAGATATGCGTGGTTAGAATGATAGTGAACCCTTAGGATTTAATGGGTGGTTGATTGAATAGTATAATCTAAGGATTAGAAATGATTAAAGGGCCGAGTTGATCTAATGGTGAAAAACTTGGTAGCACCAAGTGTTTGGTGCTATCGATAGCATAGTAGTCGGAATATATATATATATATATATATAGAGAGAGAGAGAGAGAGTAGGACTTGTGTGCTTTTAAAAGCACCGAGGCCTCCATGCTCTCAAATTATTTTCGATGTTGAAACTTCCGAATGGACGATCGACTCCGTTAGACTTGATCTAGAATATTTGAAGTATCTAAAAAATAAATTTTGTGATTTTTCGATATTATTTACCTAGTAATCGAAATGGCTCAAAATCAACGGTTGAAAATAAAAATCTCACAAAATGTGATGATATGATACTAAAATTTTAGATAAAAAATATTAATCTTATTTTATATAGTATAAATAATTTTTTATCAAAATTTTACGTAAATTGGATATTTCTACACCATTAAACTTGCAAACGACTCACTACAACCATTAAAATTGTTGATTTTGAGCTTCTTTGATCACGAGGCAAATGATATAAAAAAATTACAAAATTAATTTTCTAAACCTTTTAAATACTCTAGATCAAGTTTAAAGAAGTCGATCGTCCTTTCGGAAGTCCCAACATTGAAAATAATTTGGGAGCATGAAAAGCCTCCGTATTTTTAAATGCACACAAGCCTATCTCTCATTCTTTCTCTCTCTCTCTCTCTCCCTCTATATATATATATATATATATATATATATATATATATATATATATATATATATATATATATATATATATATATATATATATATATATATATATATAGGGAGAGAGAGAGAGTCCGGCTACTACTTTTTTATGAGTAAAATCCTTTCGTATCCATAAGTTTTCGGCCCTTGGATGAAGGAATGTGCGGTTAGGATTATAGTGGTACCCTAGGATTTATACTATTTTACCAACAACCCACTAAACCCTAGAGGGACCACTATCATCCTAACCACACATCCCTTCATCCAATGGCGAAAAAGTTATGAGTACAAAGGGGTTTATACTCATAAGAATATAGTAGCCCTACGCAATATATATATATATATATATATATATATATATATATATATATATATATATATATATATATATATATATATATATATATATATATATATATATAGTACGGCGGATATCGTTTTATAAATATGGAGCCTTCCGTACTTATAAGTCGTTTTTAATGTTGGGACTTCCGAATCGATGATCGGTTTTATTAGACATGATCCGAAATATTTAAATTATCTAGAAAATAAATTTCGTGATTTCTCGATATCATTTGTCTAGTGATTGAAATGACTCAAAATCTACAGCTGAAAATAAAAATCTCATAAAATATGATGATATGATAATAAAATTTTAAATCAAAAATATTGATCTTGTTTTATATAGTATGTAAAATTTTGTATCAAAATTTTACATAGTTTGGATATTTCTACACCGTTAAACTTGCAAACAACCATTAAAATTATTGATTTTGAGCCCCTTCGATCACTAGACAAATAATATCGAAAAATCATAAAATTTATCTTCTAATTACTTCAAGCACTGTAGATCAAGTTTAATTGAACCAATTGTCTATTCACAAATCTCAACATCGAAAACGACTTATAAACACAAAAGACTTCGTGCTTATATATAAAAGCATACCAGCATAACTCTTATATATATATATAGAGAGAGAGAGAGAGAGAAAGAGAGAGAGAGAGAGAGAGAGAGAGAGATGAACTAGAATGCTATTGATAGCAAACGGGCTCCGTTGCCACTCATTTATTTTCGATTGTGGAGCTTCCAAATCGATAATCGACACCGTTGAATATAATCTAGATCATTTAAACTATGTAAAAATTAAATTTCAAATCTTTTTGACATCGTTGACCTAATAATTAAAGGGTTGCAAAATTTATAATTTTAATAATAGATATGAGTTTTTTGCTAATTTAATGGTGTAAAAAATTTTAAATCAATTGAATTTTGGTTAAATTTTTTTAAAACTATTTAAAATAAGATCTATATTCTTGATCTTTATTACAAGACTCCTCTCATTACTTTATGAAGGCTATTCATTTTCAGTCGTTCAATTTTGTATTCTCTTGATGAACAAGAAAAGAATATCGAAAAAATATGAGATTTTGGTTCAGATTTAATTCCGATTCGAGTTACACTACAACAAAATTAGGTTATATACTACAACAAAACTATACTATAACGACACTTTTAAATATCCCTAAAATCTAAAAAAAAATGCTGCTGAAAAAATACCGACACTTGTTATTAGTGTCGCTATATGTGCAGTCGTTAGGATGTTTAATTAGGAACACATTACTGTAATGTATCCCAAAAATGTATCCCTATATCCTAATTTTGAATATAGATGAAATATAAATTGGACACTTGCAAAAAAGTGTCACAAAAATGTGTCGTTATAACCTAATTTTATTGTAGTAATAGGGACACATCTTTGTGACACTTTTTTGCAAGTGTCCTATTTATATTCTATCTATATTCAAAATTAGGTTATATATATAGACATATTTTTGGAACACATTATAATAAAGTATCGCTATACACCCTAACGACTGCACATATAGCTAATAAGAAGTGTCGGTATTTTTGTCAGCGGCATTTTTTTCAGATTTTAGAAATATTTAAAAGTATCGCTATAACATAATTTTATTATAATATTAGATTCAAATATATTTAATTTATATATATATATATATATATATAGAGAGAGAGAGAGAGAGAGAGAGTGTGTGTGTGTGTGTGTTAGGCTGGAATACTATTAATAGTACCAAGTCATTGATGCTATTAAGTTTTTAACCATTAGATTAAAAGATATGTGGTTGAGATGATAGTGGGCTCCTTGGATTTAATAGGTGGTTGGAAAAGTAGTAAAATCTAACGGATGAAAATGATCAAAGGGATTAATCTAAGGGTAGAAAATTTGATAGATCCAATAACTTGATACTATTAATAATATAGTAGCTGGACTCCCCCCTCTCTCTCTCTCTCTCTCTCTCTCTCTCTCTCTCTCTCTCTCTCTCTATATATATATATATATATATATATATATATATATATATATATATATATATATATATATATATATATATATATATATATATACAAACACACGCACGGTGGTCCATCATCCAATTATACATGCACACTCTTCATGAGTAAAACACCTAACCAAGCATATCACACTCTCATATATGATATATATAGCACCATTTCTTGCTTTGCATGTGATTACGAAAGAGGATCTACGACTCAGACTCTTCATCATAAAATATATGGACCACTTAACAATGACCTGGCTTAAATCCTTATGTAAATTAATTGTGATTTTATTTATTCAATATATATATATATATATATATATATATATATATATATATATATATATATATATATATATATATATATATATATATATATATATATATATAAAATATATTCATAAACTTTATTCACAAGGTTTCTAGCTAGATAGGAAAGTGATGATGATAAAGTTGATGGCAATAATGAATTTGGTCGACTTCTAAAGCGTGTGTGATTTTATTTTTGCGTAAAAAAGGGTCATGCACTTTTATAATATCCCTTGAAATAGATGTATTTTCATGTAATGCATTAACCGAAAATTGCTTGTATTTCCCTGCATGCTTTCAAAAATTATAATTTATATTTATATTTACATATAAAATTGGCTTATATTTGCATGTATATATGCTCCTCCCCCAAGCTTAAAAATAGGGCTGTTGGAATAAAATTTAAAATTCTAAAATTCTCAATAATTATTTTATTATCAATTTTTAATTTATTTATTAAAATTTATTCTCATTTATTAATTTTAAGTTATTCTCATTTATTGTCATTTATTTTTCTTATTTAATTATTCATTTACTCTCTTTTAATTAATTTACTAATTAATTCTTATTAATGTATTTTAACGTTGGGTTGAAACGTTCCTGCTTTAATGCATTAATTCACCATTTAGGTGAATTAAAGTTGGCATGGAACCTAACGGTACATTCCTGCTCCTATAAATATATAGGATGTGGGATGTAGTAGTTAGAGTGAAAAAGGAAAAAGTCAGTGAGAAAAAGAAAGAAAGAAAGAAAAAAAAAGAGAGAATTATTTTAAGTTTTATTTTAAATGTTATTTGGTTAATTTTATTTATCGGGTGTTGAAAGAAACTTCGTCAACCTCTTCCGCGGTCGTGCTCGTAGGAAGGGGAGTTCCGGTCGTACCTTGGGGTGGTATCTCCGATTAATCCGCACGAAGGACGGAAATACGCCTTAGGGCAGTGCCTCGCACGCTTCCGGATTAATTTTATTTCGGTTTATTTTTATCTACAATTTCTGAAATTTCATAGCGATTAAAGGTAAGTTCTGTTATTCAAATTTAAACATAAACTAGTTAGATAATTTAATCACAAACAGATTTAGTGCGATTATTTCTCTAACAAGGGCATCATTTGAATTGCTCAAAGGTGTGTGTGTGTGCGCGCACGCACTATAATAAAATTATTTTATAGCGATATTTTTAAATATTTGTAAAATTTTAAAAAAATATCGCTAATAAAAATACTGGCACTTATTATTAGTGTCATTAATTATATGAGCAGTCGCTATGGTGTATAGGACACATTATTAATTGTAATGTGCCATAAAAATATGTCTCTATAATTTAATTTTGGATATAGATGGAATATAAATAGAACACTTGCACAAAAATATCATAAAAATATATTTCTATAACTTAATTTTGTTATAGTGATATAACCACAATTTCATCATAAAAATTCATTCTTTCAACATGCATGAATAAAGCTTAATTTGAGTCAATGTTTTAAATATTTTAATGTTTTGATAAATTTCAGTTCAAATATATACAATTAAGTTTCAGATGGTTCTCAAAACTTTTCCCTCCTTTATGTATAAAAAAACAAAAGTAAGTTTTTTTAAAAAAAAAAAAAAAAATTTGGTGTGGAGCCAATTTTGTGGATATCAATTATTGGAGTGAACATGAACAAAGGACAAGAATATTGAAACTCTTGCAACCATATATAAAGAAGTGTCACCCTCAGATCTCTTTAAGCCTAAATTAAATTCATCATCATTTGTTGTCATCCAGGCCCAAAACTGGAAGAAAGATTTTGTGCATTAATTACTGCAATGCAATTCCAACCTTGGGATGAAAAAGACACTCCATAATGGACCATGTCTCTATTCATTCTACCTGAATAGTAAATATATATATATCCTCTGAAAATGGAAAAAGAAAAAATATCATACATGATCTAAGCAAGATGTACTCTTTATAATCACCATCACATATTATTTATATAGAATTTTTAAATACTATTAGTAATAACTAGCAATGATGAAATGTGAGTGGCAGGTGGAGAGGTGGTCTTCTTTGTTGTTGGTGTTGCCCTGCATTATTTTTGTCTCAAACTAATTGTAACAATTCGATCCACTAGCAATAATAATTCGTTAGACCCACACCACAGCCCAAAATGCTTAAACTCAGTTATTATTACTAATGTTCATGTCTTATATAAACCCAATCACAATTCCATCCACATCCGATGTGGAACTATTGGGGGTGTCACAGACTCCCCCGTTTAGGTCTGACGTCCTCGTCAGCCCAAACACACACACAGCAGCCCAAGATCACCAGGCGATGTGAGACTTGTCTCGCTAGCCCTGTCATCTAGACAGAGGCTCAGCCGAGACTCGCCGCACACTTCCGGCTGGTTATTGGCTCTAATACCAAATATAATGACCTGACCCACTAACAATAATAACTCGTTTGGTCTAAATCACAGCCCAATATACTTAAGACCAGTTATTATTACTAATGTTCATGTCTCATATAAACCCAATCACAATTCCATCCACATCCGATGTGGGACTGTTGGGGGCGTCACACTAATCAAATTCTTTCTTTTGAAAAAAAAATTATTAAACAATAAAAAATTATTATTATTCTTTAAAAATTTAAACGATCAGAGAATATTTTTTATATATTTTATATACGACACTTTTTTTTTATGTCCGAATTCAAAATATTTAATAATCTAAGATGTGAACATTAATTAAATAAAAATAAATTAAATAACACTAGGAGCATCTTAATTAGTACTCAAATTCAGAACCTTCTATTCTAATACCATATTAAATTATATAAAATAATTATTTTTTTTCTAATAGATTAAATTTTTGGAGAACAATGATTGTCGGCTTAAGCTAGTAAAGAATGATATTTTTATATTTTTATATTTTTATATTTAATAAAACTATAATAAATAAATTTTTAAAAAATTATGATACAATGGATGAACTCTGGGAGCATACGTACTTTGATTAGTTAGGGACATGTTGATATGGTGCCATTGCCACATTTTAGACTTTTTCGTTTCAGTGGGACTCGTTTATAATAAAGAGTTTTTCTCCATTAAATTCAAATGAATATAGGTAATAATGCTCTGCTTATGATCACATTCTCTCTCTTTTTTAAAAGTACCAAGTTATTGGTGCTTATAGATTTTTAGTTTTTGGATAAAAGAATGTGCGATTAGAACAATAGTGGGCCCCATAAATTTAGTGAGTGGTTGGTGTCACGCCCCGGGTTCCTGTAAATTCATTTTAAGGAAAATAACGAAAAAACGTATGATTTTTTTTTTAAAAAAAACACATTTAAATACACCCCAAGACACATACAGACCCGCCACAAATACAGATAATTTTTCTGTTCCCATGGACATAACATCCCCTGTATTTGCACGGCGTCACACATTGTACAATTTCACAACCACCAGTTTCAACTCATACAAAATTACTGCATTCACAAAGAATGCACAAACAACTAAACATGATGTTTTAATGCTCTACAGTGTCCTTACCATAGATAATGCATATGCACAGATTATCAAGCATTAAGAGCATATCAAGCATCATATCTCTAAAGATTGTTTAGCTGATTGTGCATCCGCATTATGGTTGCTGTTTGTGTGTGAGTTGAGATCAGTTGGTTGTGATGTTGTATTGTGTGGTACGCCATGCAAATATAGAGGAGATTCTGTCCGTGGATACTGAGAAATTCATATATTTGTGGCGGGTCTATCAGTCCTGTGGGCAAGATTAAAAAAAAAAAAATTGAGCATTTTTTCGCTGACTATTTTCAAATTGGCCTTAGTTATGAAAAGTTTTATAAAAATGTCTCCGGCGCGTAATAAGTTTTTAGTGGGTTCAACCACCGAGAATGAATGTTCTACACTTGGTCTACAGGAGGCATCTACAATAAAAAGCAGAACGCAGTATACAGTAAGTAAACACAGAAGGTTAAGAAATGCCCTAGATGCCTCACCCACAACTGATCCCAACAAAGCACCTACTCCGGATCTTAGCTCAGATCTGCCGAGCACAGCTCACCAATGCAGAAGCTGGAGGGAATCATACTTTTTCCAAATCAGTTGACCTGTACGCATCCTAAGTGGAGGCTGAATCAATCGAACTGCACTCCCATCGATCGGCAACCCATTCATTCATTTGGGTGAAGTTGGTTGTTCGTATACGTATGTTCCCCGGATTGGTCATGGATGTCAAGTGGGGCGCCGAAAGAACTCGCACTTGCCACCACCTGGTTAAACAATTCTGCCACCACGAGAGCCAGGCACCACCCACGTCACCTTCAGTGGGTATTTCATCACGAATTGCACGGCGCCTAGAGAACCGGGACATACCCACGTCATCCTCTGGTGGGCTCTACCCACCACACCAAATGGGAGGCCGGGATTCCACCGTTGTCACTACACCCATCATTAACTCTATACACCCGTTTCCAGAGGAGTTGAAAGTATTAACCTACTCCTCAGTCAAGCGCTCTTATGCCACAATAGCCCGAAGGCTCGCTACTCTGCTCCCCACTATTAGAGTTTCACCTCTAAGCTTTTCTTAAGCTATACCTAAAAACAAAAACTACAGTCACACTCTCACACTCAACTGAAATCCCACGGTTCCCCAACACACCCAGTTTCATTCTAAGGTCCACAAGCAAACACACAGTTCACAAAGACCACTAGATCTACTAGGACAGAACCTCAAAACTCATAATTTCAAACATCCCCCCACAAAATCCTACAACCTCTGGGCTAAGGAAGCTAGTTAATAACCCAATCAACACAAGATTAGTTGACAAGGTACCGTGATATCCTTCACCTCAAGCTGAAGCATCTAGAGAAAGGTGGCAATCGACCGCTGGGACTGCCAAGGATTCCCACTCCTCGTTGGCTCAACCTGAGAAAGAATCATCATGCTCCCTCCCTCCCGGCTCAAACAGGTCTCTTGTAAAAATATAGGGTTCCCTCCAGATAGACTCGTTTTCATTACTATATTTAGGGGAACCAACTAGCAACCGGGGAGAAATGTGACCGCTCGGCACTGACCAAGCAGTGGAATGCAACGTGGCAGATACTAGTGTGCATGACACGGTGCCCCCACTACACTCTTCATAATTACAACCAATGTATCAGCCTTGTCCCATCAAATATAGGACTCGTTAACTTCAAAAACCGATTTCGCTCGGCTGAAGCCGAAATGGCGTCTTACCCTTGCCTAAAGCATTAAACTCATACATGGTTGATGTGACACCCCCGAAATTTGGATTAGTCCTCTATATAAATGATATAATAGGACTAAATCTCTTAACCCGGCTATAGCATTTTGGATGGTAGTAAGATCCAAGAGGTTATGAGAGTTAAGCGTGCTAGAGCTAGAGTAGTTCTAGGATGGGTGACCCTTTGGAAAGTGGGGCGTCACAGTTGGTATCAGAGACATTCACCAGCCGGAAATGTGAGATTAGTCTCGGCTGAGCTAGGGTTATATAGCGGGTAGAGCGAGGCTCCCCGGCTAATGACCGTTGTGGGTGGAGTGCAGCTCCCCACAAGGTCGGCTAAGGCTAGCGAGACGAGTCTCACATCGCCTGGTGCTTGTGAGTGTGCTTGAGCCTGACGTGGACGTCAGGGCTTAAAGGGGGGAAGAATGTGACACCCCCGAAATTTGGATTAGTCCTCTATATAAATGATATAATATGACTAAATCTCTTAACCCGGCTATAGCATTTTGGATGGTCGCAAGATCCAAGAGGTTATGAGAGTTAAGCGTGCTAGAGCTATAGTAGTTCTAGGATGGGTCTCACATCGCCTGGTGCTTGTGAGTGTGCTTGAGCCTGACGTGGACGTCAGGGCTTAAAGGGGGGAAGAATGTGACACCCCCGAAATTTGGATTAGTCCTCTATATAAATGATATAATAGGACTAAATCTCTTAACCCGGCTATAACATTTTGGATGGTCGCAAGATCCAAGAGGTTATGAGAGTTAAGCGTGCTAGGGCTATAGTAGTTCTAGGATGGGTGATCCCTTGGGAAGTGGGGCGTCACAGTTGATTCGGTTCTTTACATTATCACTACATATTAATTGTTGCATTTTTATCACATGTAATAATGTATTTTGTCCACAAGCCTAAATAGCGCTTAAACTTATATTATATTATTTTTTTTATTTTTTTAATATAAATTATATGCAACAAATGTCACTGTAGGTGTTAATGAACAATGTCACTGTAGGTGTTAATGAACAATACTAGTAGTACATCTTATTTTGAAAGTAAGATATACATACACTTCACTCATAAAATTTTTTTACTCATCATTTCGAAATGACGAATAAAATTTATTTCACCTAAAATAATAAAGTGTGTGATGTATATTTTACAAATGGGGTATACCAAAAATATTTTTCATAAATTATACATCTATAAAGTTTGCTTGGCCACAAAAAAAAATAGGAAACACGTACCACTTTCTAATAAAAAAATTTTATTTACAAGCTTAAAAAATATTATAATTATAAAAGTAAATTTAAAAAAAAAATATTTATAAAATTAATTTTATATGTTGAGTAATTTACTATTTTTTAAATACGATAAATTATTTATCACTTTATTAAAATATTAAAATTATTTTTACTTTTTAATATTATACGTTCTTTAGAGTTTGAATGTAAAAAATATGTAAATTTAATAAAAACGGTTAATAATTTACCGTTTAAATTTAATTTTATAAATAAAAAATTTTGAATTTCATCTTTATAAGTGAAAAACTCTGTAGGATTAGATTATATTATAAGCTAATCTAAGATAACAAGAAGAGTAGATAAGTTTACTTATAAAATACAAGATAATAATAAGACTAATACCAAATGAGATCTTAATGTATACCTTGAATATTTTATATTTTAGGACACTCCAATAGTTTTAAATCGGATAGAAATAAAATTATGATTGAATTTATAAGAGATCATAAATTCACTGGGTTTAAACATTTTGGATCGGTTGTTTGGAGCCAACGAATTATTATTATTACTGGACTGATCGTTACATTTGATATTAGCGTCAATCACCAACCGAAAATATGTGACGAGTATCGACTGAGTCAGGGTATGAAGGACAAGGTGACAAAATCTCGGTTGAGTCAGGATCTGAAAAACAAGATGACAGACTATGTCAGGATCTGAATGACAAGACTAGCAAGATAAATCTCACATCGCCTGATAATTTTGGACTATGTGTGTTTAGATTTGGGCTAACAAAGACGTCAGGTCTAAATATAAAAAGATCATAAATACGAATAATAATAACTAGGCTTAAATGTTTTGAATCGATTGTTTGATTCCAACGAATTATTATTACTAGTGGATTAAATCGGTACATATTTAGAGCTTAAAATCTACTTTAATATATAAATAATTACTAAAATTACAAGGATTAATTGAACCATTGGTTTCCAACCTTCGTCCTAGTTTTAAATTTGGTAGGTGCATAGTTTTTATTACTGATTTGGATTAGGGATGTCAATGATTACGAACACCCGAAATTTTATCCGAATCCGAATTCGATGATGTTAAACGGATATGGATATAAAAAATAAAAAATTGACCAATTTAAATTTGAATATGAATTTTGACTGTACCCGATCCGAACCCGAACCCGACCTGAACCCGAATTAATTTTACGTTATATAATATATATATATAAATATTTGATATTATTATTAAGTTTATATTTTAAAATTTTAAATTTAATATAATATATTTTGAAATATTGTAAAAAATAATAATAATAATAATTGTTTCGGATTCGGGTTTTGGAGTTTTGGTAGTGTTGCGGATCCATGCCTTCTTTTGAATTTGGATTGAGTCAAATCTAATTAACCGATTAAGTTGGTTATGATATAGATTAGATGTATGGAATATATTATTTGATCTTAAAAATAATTTCTGTTGGGTTCGGATTACTCGAAGCAACAGAGGTTTCGGCAGCGGAGCGGAGGTTCTTGACCAATTGCCTGAGCGGTTCGGATTACTCGAAGCAACAACATAAAAGATTTTGGTAGAAATTTATATACTTCTCTAATTTGATCTTCTTGATTAAGATTTTACGAAAATCTCTTTACCAGTTATTTTCTTGGAGTTTTTCGTTGGAATAAGAGAAAGATGAGGTTCACCATAAGGTTTTTGATTTTTTATTTGGAGAAGACATAAGGTGTAAGCTTGTATTTCTTTTGCTTCTTATAATGGAATACATCTCTCTCGCTCTTCCGTGGACGTAGGCAGTTGCCGAACCATGTAAAAATCTTCGCCTCTTCTTTTCGCATTTATTGTTGTTACCGAAATTTTGATTTTCTCTATTTTTTATGCATCTGTGTTGATAGCGCATAACGGATGGTCCATTAAATTCCCAACAGGTAGGGTTCGGATTTGGATATGAATTTTTAAAATTCATCGGATTCGGGTTCGAATTCGGATTTGGTAGTCGGGTTCGGATTCGAATTTTTAAAAATCCGCCCCCAATCCGACCAGTTCACATTCCTAATCTGGATAGAAATTACCACATGGTAAGGTTATTTGATATGAAAATAAAACTGATTTAGGGTCTTAATAAATTTCATGAACTTAATAAATTGTGATTTTAGTCCAAGTGAAATAGGAAGTTCTGTAACTCTAAAAAATTATATCGTTTTAAATTTTAAAGTGTTTAGATGAATATTACATAGTTACACAAAATTTCTCTCAATTTAAAATTTTAAAAAATAAAAAGAAAGAATATTAATTTTATATTTTAAAATTAGAAATTCCATAATTTTAAAATAAAAGGTAAAATTTTAAAATTTAAAATTTAAAATGAAAATGAAAATGAAAATGAAAATTTAAAATTTAAAATTATAAATTTTAAATTGAAAATTTAAAATTTAAAATTTAAAATTTAAAATTATAAATTTTAAATTGAAAATTTAAAATTAAAATTTAAAATTTAAAATTTGAAACTTGAAATTTGAAACTTGAAATTTCCAACTAAATATTTGAAAAATTAAAATAATCAAAATTTAAAATTTAAAATTTTAAAATTTTAAAATTTATATAAAATTAAAAATTATTATTTTAAAATTAAAATTTTTTATTTTAAAATTTAAGTTTATAATTTTAAAATTAAAATTTATTCTTTTAAAATAATAAATTTTAATGTTTAAAATTTGAAAATCAATATTATAAAATTTAAAATTTTAAGGTTTTAAAATTTTAAATTTTAAAATTTTAAATTTTAAATTTGAAATTTTGAAATTTGAAATTTAGAATTTAGTATTTTAAATTTGAAAATTTTAATTAAAAAATTAAAATTTTAAATTTTAAATTTTAAATTTTAAATTTGAAATTTTAAAATTCAAAATTTAAATCCAAATTTTAAAATTTAAAATTTATTATTTAAAAATTCTAAATTTATATTTTTAAATTTAAAATTTAAAATTTGTCATATTTTGAATGTGAGGGAGTTTAAGAATGGTGGAATTTTTTTTTATTTGGTTAGAATGAATTATTATTATTATTTTTTTTTATAGTATAGTTTAACTATATTTTAAAAAAATATATTAATTTTTTATATGTTAAACGTTTTATAGGATAATATTTCTGCGTGTATATAGTATAGTTTAACTATACTATTTTTTAAGTACATCCAAAGGAATCCTTAGTAAAATTTAATCGTTGCCAACATGGCAGTTTTCTTTAAAGTTAATTGCGTTTTTAACGTGGGAATTCAATCGAAGCACAAACTAAAAGCTAAATAAGAAGCTAATAATAATAATAATGTGACCAATTTTTTTTTTTTTTTTTTTAAAAAAAAAAAAAAAAAAAAGAAAGTTGTGGGACCAATTAATGGTTTGATTAACCCAAATTTGATAGATAATCATGTGGTCCATTTGTTCCTTTCCTTGATTGAAGTGTTACTACTAACATAATTTGGATACCCAAATCCTCCTCTCTAGCATGAGTCTAATGCACTCATGACACATGATGAATACAAGGTCATGAATTTATTGGACCATCACTTTCACATTAAAATTGCCGACAATAAATATATATAGAGCATATGTTGGACTAGCGGTCACCAATGATGTGGTTGTTGTAATATTTATATATAATTATTTAGAATAAATTTTTTTTTTATTTTTTTTTTTGTATAAATTGTTGAACCAATAATAATATCTATGTGTCAAAAATATTAGAGATAATTGCTTGTATACCTCTGAAATCTGAAGAAATATCTGATTTACCCTTTTTATTTTTTTCTTTTCAATATATCTTTCATATGTTCCACCGTTATTAAAAATACCCCTACCGTTTTTCTTTGTTAAATTAACTAGGGTTAAACTAGAGTTAAATAATAATCGGAGTTGAAAACTATCAGATATACCTATTTTGTCCCTATCTACCAAAACTATTAAAAATTTTAAGGATACATAAGAAAAAGTTGGTTATGGTAGAAGAGTATATTTGAAAGGGTAAAATAATAATTTCACATAAATAACGGCAGTTCCAAACGGTACCCTAACAGAGTTTAACTTCAGGAATATTTTAGAAAGAAGTTGGAACGTAAGAAGGGTAGTTTTAATATTAGCCTTCTAAGAAGAGTAAATCTAAAAAAAAAGAAAAAAATTTGGAAGTATATAAAAAATTGCTCCAAAATATTAATACGAAATAAAGGACATAACAAACCTAAGCAATTTTAGAAAAATAAATTTAAAAAAATTAGAACAAGAATGTAATATAAACGACGCTAATAAAATATAATATTATTAATATTATAATATATATAAAAATAAAAATTAATAAAATATTTATTAATAATTTTTTTATTTTTTTTTAAAAAAAAAATTATCATACATAATTTATTTATACGGTTCAAAAAAAAAATTATTTATATTTATAAAAAAATTCACAAATAAGTATCATCTTATAATATTGTATATGCATAAAGAACTATAAAATAAATGGGCAACGCTACATGTACACCCCCAAAGAGGGTGTACATCTTACACCCACCCATCTAAGGGTGGGGGGGTCACTTCACAAATTGTGAAGTGACCCCTCACCACACCCCACCCATTGGATGGATGGGGTGTGCGATGTACACCCCCAAATGGGGTGTACAAGTAGCATTTTTCAAAATAAATATATGTATAATTAGTTTAATAGAGTGTATCATTGATCTACGTCGCACGTGTGACAAGGACACGCTAAAATAATATTCAATTAGCTTTGACCTATTCTTATTTTGTCGTTTTGTAGTTAAAAAAAAAAAATTTTTATATATATATATATATATAGAAAGAGAGAAAAAAAAAAAAACAGAGTTTATATATTTTTAAAAATATAAAGTCTAATTATATTTATAAATTTTTTACTATTAAATTTATATTGAAATTTGTATTACTGTATTTTTTTTTTTTCTCTTTAGTTGACTTTATAATGTACAAAATCTAATACAAATTTAATGATAAAAAAATTATAAATATAAGTTCTACTATAAAAGCACATAAGCACTACTATAGGGTAGGGCTTATATGCTTTCAAAAGTACAAGTCAAATCATGCTTGTCAATTTTTTATCAGTGAATTTATATTGAGATTTGTGTTATTTACTTTTTCTTTCTCTCTCTTTAGTTGACTTTATAATAGCACAAATCTCAATACAAATCTAATGATAAAAAATTCACAAGCATTGTCTGGTTTGTATTTTTGAAAGTATATAAGTTCTAATTATTCATATATATATATATATATATATATATATATATATATATATATATATATATATATAGCCTTTATACTCATAACTTTTTCGTCTTGGATGAAGGAATGTGCGGTTAGGATGATAGTGGTCCCCCTAGGATTTAGTGGGTTGTTAGTGAAATAGTATAAATACTAGGGGACCACTATAATCCTAACCGTTTATTTCTTAATACAATGATTGACTATATATATATATATATATATATATATATATATATATATATATTATTTTTATTTTATTATGACAAAAAATTTATCGTTAAATAAAAAGAAAAAGCTAAATGTACACCCAAAATGGAATAGCAAATTAATATTATGTTTTAGAAATTACACAGGGATAAAGTATTGTGTTTTGTAGACCTATTATTAATTTGTAGACTCAGATACCATCAAGCAAAACGGTATAGGACAATAAAGCAAAATAATAATAATAAAAAATTAAACTAGAGTATAGTAAAATAAAAAATGCTCTAAACAACAACAAAGCTAATTAGTATATATAAATCTTATTTAAATATTATATATATATATATATATATATATATATATATATATATATATATATATATATATATATATATATATATATATATATATAGAGAGAGAGAGAGAGCGAGAGTAGAGCTTATATATTTTTAAAAGTACAAGTCTAAATATGTTTGTGAATATTTTATTATTGGGTTTGTATTGAGATTTGTGCTTTTGTAAAGTCAACTAAAGAGAGAGAAAGAAAAAGTAAATAGCACAAATCCAATGGTAAAAAATTCACAAGCATATTTAGACTTATATTTTTGAAAATATATAAGCTCTACTCAATATATATATATATATATATATATATATATATATATATAAATATATATATATATATATATATATATATATATATATATATATATATATATATATATATATATATATATATATATATATATATATATATATATATATATATATATATATATATATATATATATATAATTTTTAAATAGAGCTAAACTTTTATAATATTTATTATATTGGAGCTTCGATACTATAGTCTTATTTTTAATTCCACATTATTAAAATTGATTTAGAATATTTTAAATTTAATAAAAAATATTTTAACTATTCTAATCAGCACTTTTGATCGCACTTTTGATCTTAAATTCAAAAGTCTTATTCTCAAATTTTAAAATTATTTAATTTTTATTATTTATTTATTTTGAATGATTTATTTACTAAGTAAATAATATTAAAAAAAATTAAAATTTTATTTTCTAAAAACTTTATATTTCTTAGATTGTGGATCGTTGATTTGAACACTCTAAAATCTAAAACGAGACTATATATATAAACAAACACTATAGCAATTTTATTCTATTACAAATATTAAATTGCATTTAAAATTAATTTATTGTAAATTATATTTTATTACAATAGTTCATAACGTTGTGTAGGGATGTCAACGGGTCGGATTCGGGACAGATTTTCAAAAACCCAAAGCCGAACCCCACTACCAACCCTGAACCTCGAATCCAAATCCGAATCCGACAGATTTTAAAAATTTATATTCAAATCCGAATCCGATCAAAAATTCAAAACCGAATTCGAACCCGAATCCAAAAACCCAAATTCGAAACAATTATTATTTTTTTCCTATTTATAATATTTCAAATAATATTATATTAAATCTAAATTTTTAAAATTTAAATTTAAATATAATATTAAATATTTATATATACATATATTAATATATACCATAAAATTAATTCAGATTCGGATCGGGTTTGGATTCGGATTGAATACAATCAAAATTCATATTCGAATCTAAATCCGTCGGATTTTTGTTTTTTATATCTATATCCGTTTAATATCGGATAAATTCATTTCGTTCGAATTCAAATTCGAATAAATATCTATATCCTTTGACATCCCTATCGTTGTGATAATACAAATTGTATCATTTAGTCATTTATTATCACAAATTGCAAAGAATTAATTTCTAGTAGTAAAAAATAAGATATTTTTTCTACCACACTTTCCTATGACACTGAATTAAACCTATATTTCCATAATAGCAAGCAAAGCCTAAATGGGATACCAAATGCTATGTAGAATAACAATTACAAAAAATACTTTCCTTAAATGAAGAGAGTATTAGGATGATTGTTGATTGATTGACACTAATAACTCACCATAAGTGATTGTGAGAGGGTTTTGCTTAGATGGATAGCAAGAGAAAGATCTAGAAAAGAATCAAAGGAGAGGGGGGAGCTTTGGAAGGAGGGGAAAATGATTATCACATAGCTTTGGTGAGGAGCAATAGAGAATTAGGGCCTACCAAGTTCCTTCAAAATGTTGTAGAGGGAGATATATATATATATATATATATATATATATATATATATATATATATATATAGAAAAGGGAATGGTTCAATTCACTACAACAAAATTATACTATAGCGATACTTTTAAGTGTTTCTAAAATCTAAAAAAATGTCGCTGGCAAAAATACCAATACTTATGGTTAGTGTTGCTATATGTGCCGTCGCTATGGTGTATAGCGATACATTTTTATAATGTATCCAAAAAATGTGTTCCTATAATTTAATTTTGAATATAGATGGAACATAGATGGAACACTTATACAAAAATGTCATAAACATGTGTCCCTATAACCTAATTTTGTTGTAGTGATTAAACATTGTTTGTTTAGAATATAAGAGAGAGAATAAATTTTTACTTTTTTTATTTTCAGATATAATTTTGGAAGAGAGGGAATAATATATATATATATATATATATATATATATATATATATATATATATATATATATATATATATATATATATATTGGAAAATAAGTTGTTATTTTTCTTTTTATATTCAAACAAAAGACGGAGAATAATAATTATTTTTTTTAAAGAATAAGTTCATTTAAATCTGAAACTGATGTTTCACTTTCTTCTTCTTTTTTTTTTTTAAAGAACAAACTTAATTAAAATAAATAAAATTTTAATTATTATATTAATTTTGTAATTAATTTAATATTTTATTTAATCTAATCATGTAGTTAGGGTATAAGGAGAAGAATAAGCCCTTATTCTCGCCGTATATCCCAACACTATTTTGGAATATGAGAAATAGTAATTCTCCTTTTAGAAAAATATGTTCGTATAATTTTAAAATAGATGTTCCACCCTCTCCCTTGAAATAAGTTTGTCGTCGCATGGGAACAAGTTTAATTAAAGCTTAAATTTAATTTTAATTATTATATTAATTTATTAATTAATCTAATTAATATATTTAAGTCATTATTTATTTCTTAAATAGTTAAGTAATTTATTAATTTATTATTTATGATTAATTAGCTTATTAAAAATTAATTATTTAATGTGTTTATCTAATAACTAATATTTATGTTGTTGAACTAATTAATATATATATTTTTTGACTAATAAAATTAATTTCTTAACTAATTAGATAATTTGCTAATTAATTAAAAAGTTAAGTTATATTTTATAATTAATTATTTAAAATAAATTTTTATTATCTTATACAATATTCATAGCTAATAATTTTTTAAATTTATTAAATTATTTTTAATTAATATTTTAATATTAATTAATTACATAAATTGCTTTTATATCCGCTATTCCAATCTAATCATGCAAACACTGTTAATGATATTTTCATCCAAGCAAAAAAAAAAATAGTCTTAATTAATTTTATTTATTTCAGAAAGTTATATTTATTTAAAAAATAAATAATATTTACATATTTCTAAACTAAATGATTCCTTAATGAAAGGAAGGGTTGGTTAAGATAACTTATAATTAGTCTTAGATGGATGGGATGTTATTTATTTTCAAAAATTATATCTATTTAAAAAATAAATAATATTTATTTATTTCTAAGCTAAATGATTCCTTAATAAAAGGAAGGGTTGGTTAAGATAAGTTAGTCTAAGATGGATGAGATGTCTACACCATAACACCCCTCACTCTTTCTTTCTTTCTTTTAATGCAGTATTGTTGGTTCTAATTTGGACCCTACCCATGTCCTTTTTTTTAGGCTATTGGGTCTCTCTCTCCTTACCCCCATGTCCTTTTGAGGCAAATATTGGATCATCACACAATATTGGGTCTCTCTCTCTCCTTGGATAAGCACACAATATTGGGTCTCTCTCTCTCTCTCTCTCTCTCTCTCTCTCTCTCTCTCTCTCTCTCTCTCTCTCTCTCTCCCCCCCCTCACCCCATGTCCTTTTGAGGCAAATATTGGATGATCACACAATATTGAGTCTCTCTCTCTTCTCTCTCTCTTTCTCTCTCCTCCCACCCCATGTCCTTTTCATGGGTCTCTCTCTCTCTCTCTCTTCCCCATATGGCAATTGTGGATCACACAATATTGGGCCTGTTTGTGAGTGTCCTAAAACTTAATATGTAAGTGAGGAATAGTCCCATGTCCTTTTGCTGCAATATTAAATTATTAATTGTGGGCTCATATTTGCTCTCTCTCTCTCTCTCTCTCTCTCTCTCTCTCTCTCTCTCTCTCTCTCTCTCTATCAATGTGTGTCAGAAAGCTTATTTAGTGCAGGTTGATATAATTTTTTCATTTTTTTAATATTTGTCTGAAAGCTTAACTAGTACATAGTATTTCAATAGTTATTATATTTTAGGAATAATTGACTGTGTAATCCTGAAATCTGAAGAAATATATGATTTACTTTTTTTATTTTTTTCTTTTCAATATACCTTTCATACGTTCCACCATTATTAAAAATACTCCTACTGTTTCCCTTTGTTAAGTTAACTAGGGTTAAACTAGAGTTAAATAATAATCGGAGTTGGAAACTATCAGATATATCTATTTCGCCTGGGTTTAGGGTTTAGGGTTTAGGATTTAGGATTTTTTAGAGTTTTAGGGTTTAGGGTTTAGGGTTTTTTAGGATTCTAGGGTTTAGGGTTTAGGGTTTAGGGTTTTAGGGTTTAGGGTTTAGAATTTTTTTTTAGGGTTTTAGGGTTTAGGGTTTAGGATTTAGGGTTTTAGGGTTTTAGGGTTTAGGGTTTTAGGGTTTAGGGTTTATGGTATATTTGAAAGGGCAAAATAGTAATTACATACAGATAACGGCAGTTCCAAACGGTATACTAACAGAGTTTAACTTCAGGGATATTTTGGAAAGAAGTTGGAACGTAAGAAGGGTAGTTTTAATATTAGCCTTCTAAGAGAGGTAAATCTGAAAACAGAGAAATTTTTAGGATTATATAGAAAATTGCCCCTAAATTTTATAATTAAAAAATTAATTGTTTCTAGTACACACTACAACAAAACTATGCTATAGCGACACTATTAAGTGTTGCTAAAAACTAAAAAAAATACTGTTAGAAAAAATACCGACACTTGTCATTAGTGTCGTTATATGTGCCGTCGCTAGGGTGTATAGCGACACATTACTATAATGTGTCTCAAAAATGTGTCTCTATAACCTAATTTTGAATATAGATGGACTATAAATAGGACACTTGTAAAAAAGTGTCACAAATATGTGTCCCTATAACCTAATTTTGTTGTAGTGATAAGTGGCAAAGAAGGATTTTGTAGTTGATATTCGAGACCTGAGTTTGAAGCCTAATTGCTTCATATTTCTAGCTATGTTTATTTTAAAAATAAACGAAGCGGGATAGCATGCTACCTTTATCTCTCAAAAAGAAAAAAAAAACAAAATTATAACTAAAAAATTACTAGGAAAAAGAAAAAAAATTCTATAAATTAGTCTTATTTATATTATAAAAAATAATTTTATTTTATTAATATTTTTTTAACTTTCCAGAGTTAAATTATTCTAATAATTTTATTTAATTATTCAATCAAATTAATAATTTTGATAGCAATTCTATAAATAAAATTTTTAACTAAAACATTAAAGTTGGAGGACCATTTTCAAATTTAAAAATAGGTGAGGGTGTCTTTATTTTTTTAAAATTAATTGAAAAAAGAAGAAATTATTCATGCACGGGTGTATATTAATATTTCATACATTAAAACTTATATTAGATGACTAATATTCGAATATTTAAATTTAATTAAATATATCATAGATCTATATAATCCAGTAATTTAAATTATGTTGTACAAATTAATTTTAAAATTTCTATTAAAGTGTGTTAAGTATGTTGTTTATGTACAAATATACACCAGATAAAAATATTCAACAGGGTGCACTAATAATTTCAAGATTGGTGCATACAAATATTTCATACACACCATATAAAATATTAAATTATCAATAAAATATTTAATAATTAATACAGTAAAATAAAATAAAATATAAAATATTTAAATAATTTATTATATTATAAAATTTTATATTTAATGTATATTTTACAATAGGCCTCTCAACATTATTTATTTATTTATTTATTTATTTATTTTTTTAAGACATAGAGAAGATCATTAAATTATGTAGTTAATTGCAAATGGGGAGAACTAATTTGCACCCCCTGCAATTATGGGGTGGAAATGAGCCGAGTTCGAGCTTGGCTCAAATTTAGTTTGAAATTAATTTCGAATCTAAATTTAGACTCAAGTTCAGCTTGAAATTGATTTGAGCCGAACTCGAGCGAATCTAACTTCAAGTCGAGTGATCAGCTCAAGCCCTAAACAAGCCGTTTGAAATTCTTAACATAATGCAATATAGTTTAATTTTTATAAAATATTATTTAGAATTTGATATAAAAGTATATCTAATAGTTCAAAATACAAAATAAATGTACAAAATACAGTATTATAATATTAAAAAAATAATTTATGAGTTGATATATATATATATATATATATATATATATATATATATATATATATATAATTTTATAACGAAGATCCATTACTGTAAAAGAGAGAGAAAGAGTAATTAGAAATGAGAGAGAGAGAGAGTAATTAGAAATTTGTGGGCCAGCAAATATATCCTAATAACCTAAACTTTATATACATATAATAAAAATACATAATATATATTATTATATATAATTATATATATATATATATATATATATATATATATATATATATATATATATATATATATATATATATATATATATATTAGTTTTTTAAGCCTAATTCGAGTGAGTTTAGTAATATTCAAGCTTGACTTAAAATAAATTTTAATTTTTTTTTATTCAAACTCGGCTCATTTAATTTCGAGTCCACGAACTCTGATGGCTCATTTGCTAGTCTTACATGCAATATACTGGTATGAACAAAAATTAATGCCACAATAACTAAGATACTATATTATTTTTACATTAATAATTAATTAATTAAATTAAATTGTGAGATTTAATTATAATAATATAAAAAATTTAAGTAAAAAATTATAATAAATTAAAATTTGAGGACCAAGGTTGCACGCACATTATAGTTTGAGGACCAAAAGTGTTATTTATGCAATTTTCTTTGTATGATTTAATTTAAAAACTCTGTTAGTTATTAGTTATTGATTGTTGTAATATAATTTACTAAACGAGAGTAAAATTATTAAATTTGTAAATTATTATGAATTTAATAAAATATTCAATTTACTTGATAAAAATCTCCCAATTGTAAGAGTCAAAAGTTGAGAAAAGGACAACCCAAAAAAAAAAAAAGAGTCGAGGGGTCATTTTTAAAAATGCGTTTAGGTAAGGGGGTTTTCGTACATTTTCACCAACATTCTATTTCTCTTCTTGTGCAATCCTCTGTTCACAATTTTAAGAAAAATATTTTTTTTGTACATCTGAAATCAGATGTATATTTTATATCTTATTTATTCTGAAATAAGATAAATTTTACTGATTATTTCGAAATGATTAATAAAAAAAAAATTATCTAAAAATAGATGAGTGTATATCATACATCCGATTTCGAATGTACGGATAGTATTGCTCTAATTTTAATACTAATTTTATAATTTGAAAAATAGTTCTTGTACACCCGAAATCGGATGTACATTTTATACCCCATCGATTCTGAAATAGAATAATAAAAAAAAAATTATCTAAGAATAAATAAAGCGTATATCGTACATCCGAAATGGAGTGCGTACAGGTTAACATTGCTTTTATAATTTTTCCACCCAAGACTCCCAGAATTTTTATTTTCATCCTTAATATTTTTGGGGATGTGTGGTTCCCAAAAAAAAATTCTGTAAAATAATTTTCAGATTGTAAAAGTATTTTCTATCCATTTGATTTTCAAAAAAATATAAATTTTCAGAAAAAGCTTCTTTTTTTTTCAAATTTTATGAAAAGTTTTCTGTTCGTTTTTAAAATTTGTATACGAAAAATAAAATCTATGAAAAAAAAAAAGAAGTAATTTTCCTGATTTTTCAAGGGTATAATTACAACTCTAAAATTTTTTATTTATTTTTAGGTAAAAATCTATACACTTTATATGAATTTTGACTCAATTTGATTTATCTTTGCAAATTTTATTTTGATACTCAATCTTTCAATTTATCTGATATAAGTCATTTAATGAGTTTTTCGATACAAATCTTGCGCATTCGAATTTTGAAGCTCAAGAGTCACTAAATAACTCAAATAAAATGAATTAAACGGTTAGATAGCAAAATTTAAAAATTTAAAAAGTTAGGTAGTTGCATCAAAATGTGTTATTGTTTAGGTATGTTCCATACATTTTTACTTTTAGGGTCCATTTAGTTCACAGTTTGTAATATTCTGGTAATACTTTTGGTATCGTTTGGTAACGGAATAAGTCAGAACTAGCTATTCTGGAGATAGGTATAAAGTACGGAACAAGAGTAAAAAAACGTTTGGTTCGGTTACAGGGATAAGAGATTTTGTGTTTGGTATGAGAATGAGGAATAAGAAGAATAAAGAGGTTGTGATAATGAGGGTGTATTGGGAAGGAAAAGAGAGAGAGGAGAGATAAATTTGTGATGATGAGAGTGTATTGGGAAGAGAGAAAGGATGGGAGGAGGGGTAGTTTGGTAAAAAAAAAAATTATAAAATAATAGATAAGAACTGTTGTTCCAGCTTATTCTGCTTGTACTAAAACTACTGTACCGAATAATTCTTGGTGCGTTTGGTACAATAAGAGAGATAAACCTCTTATTCTCTGTTCTAACTCCGAAACAAACGGTGCCAAATTGAATAGTTGTAAAAGGTAAAGGTGTCAGTGATATAGTAAAATCATTATAGGTTTTTAGATAATAAAAATATTAAATTATCATTCATTATAAGATATTCTTGTGAATTATTAGTAATTCACTAATAATAATATATTGGTTATAATGATCCGATCCACTAGCAATAATAATTCGTTCGATCTAAATCACCGACCCAAAATACTTAAACTCAATTATTATTATTAATGTCCATAATTTTTTATATGCTCAATCACAACTCACATCGGGGACTATTGGGGTGTGACAAATCCATTTAGGTCTGACGTTCTCGTCAGCCTAAATGCACACAGTCCGAAATCATCAGGTGATGTGAGACTTGTCTCGTTAGTATTGTCATTCAGATTTCTGACATAGTCTGTTATATTATCTTTCAGACCATGACTAAGTCAAGACTCGTCACACACTTCCGACTGGTAATTAGCTCTGATACCAAATATAACAATCCGGCCCACTAGCAATAATAACTCGTTGGACTTAAATCACCGATCAAAAATGCTTAAGCCCGATTATTATTACTAGTGTCCATAGTCTCTTATAAGCCCGATTATCACAACTTCATTTCTATCCAATGTGAAACTATTGGGGTTTGACATTGGTTCTTACAATCTCGCACTCAGATAATTTTATAAATTAGTAACATACTCCATTCCGATTTTAAAAATTACCAAAGCAAAAAGGTTCAAATTATAAGTAGATATAATATGTGCTTTGATAATGTCAAATTTTGCTCTCGATATATAACGACCCGACTCACTATTAATAATAATTCGTTAGATCTAAACTATCTGTCCAAAATACTTAAGTTAAGATCCAAGATTATCAGATGATGTGAAACTAGGGGTGTAAAACGGGTCGGGCGGCCCGTGGCCCGCCCGGCCGGGCACAACTTCGGGCCGGGCCGTGGCCCGGCACAGTTACTGTAGCTTCGTGTCGGGCCGACCCAATCCAAATTTTTAAGCCGTGCTGGGCTATTACTTCAAGGCCCGTCGGCCCGGCCCGTGACGGACATGGGTCGTGCCGGGCCAATGTGCAGGCCCACGGCCCGGCACGACACGACCATGTGGGCCGTGACAGCCGGGCCAGCACGGCCCGAACCCTAAGGCCCAAGGCAACTTGCCATAGGCTTGGGGTCAACTTTTGGGGAGCCCATGAGCCTCTTGGGGAGAAGTGCTCTTCTTGGCCCTTCTCCCCATGAGCCCTCCTCCCAAAGTCTTTATGGCATCTTGGGAGATGTGGTTTTTGTCCAATGGATCAAAATTTTATGGTCCATTAGACCAAATTTTTTTTTTTCAAATTTAATTTTTGTAATAAAAATTTATAAATAATTTTTAAAAAATTTAAAAATTTGTTATTTTATAATTATTTTTATAAATTTTAATTTTTTTATCAAAATATAAAATTAAATATAAATAATTTATTATTTATATTTTAAAATTTTAATTTTTTTTTAAAATTTAAATAAAAAATTTAAGAAGGCGGCCTGAAGCACGATTCGGCCCGGCCCGTGCCTTCCGTGCCAAAGGGCCGTGCTGGGTCGGATGTTTAAGAGATCCGGCCCGGCACGGCACGGCCTGGATTTGAATCCGAGCCGGGCCGGGCTTGCCCCTGGCCCGTTTCGGCCCAAAAAATATGGGCCGTGCCAGTCCGGCACGGCCCACATTACACCCCTATGTGAAACTTGTCTCGCTATTACTAGTGTGCATGATCTCTTATATACTCAGTTACAATCTCATTCTCATCCGATACGAGACTATTTAGATCTCACAGAATATATTAATTTTTTAAGGATAAATTTGCATATTTGGCCCTCAAATTTTAATTTATTATAATTTATATCTCTAACTTTTATAATTATTGCAATCTAGTTCTATAATTAAATTTAGCTGACTAAATATTAATATATTGCTAAAGTAGAAGTAATGTAATAATATTATGATTGATGGTGCGCTAATAATTAAGACACCGCATCATCTAGCACTAACGATGCGTTAAAATTCAGTAAACTAAATTGAATTATGGGACTTAATTGTAATAATTTTAAAAACTTGAGCCAAAATTTATAGTAAATTAAAGTTTAAGGACTAAAGTGTTGCCTGCAGCATAGTCTGAGGATCAAACGTACAATTTACCCATTTTCCTATTTTAAATGCACACTTGGTGGATCAAACCCTCATGTTGGGGTAGAGTCCATAGACCCCTTGCTGGGTTGGGCTAAAGCCCAAAGTATAATTGTTAATTTCTAGAAATAATATCCTATATAACTCTCGATACATCATAAATATTTTATTTATAACTCTCAATACTTTATAAATATTTTATTTATTTTTATTTTTTTCAAATATACCCTTCATATATTCCTCCGTTATTCAAAAATACACCCACTGATAGTACCCGTTAAGTTATCTTCGATTAAACCCATATTAAATTTTTACCAGAATTTTAAAAAAATTAAAATACATATTTCGCTCCTAACTTGAGGGCAAATAAGAATAGTTGGTAACGATAGAAAGGTATATTTGAAAAAATAAAAAATAAAAATACTTGTATTGCCTCTAACTTAAGGCAAATAAGAAAAAAAAGTATATTTAAAAGGATAAAATAGTAATTACATAAAGATAATGATTGTTTTCGAACCTAACTTTAGAAGTATATTTGAAAAAATTTAATATTTTTAAAGGTAATTAAAAAAGTCAAAAACTTTTTAGTAAAGAGCAATGCTACATGTACAACCCGAAGGGGTGTACATCATACACCTCCACCATTTTAATGGTGACGATATTTTTTACGGGTCACATCGAATGACCCATCATCACACCCCCACCCTTAGATGGGTGGGGTGTATGATGTACACCCCGAAAGGGGTGTACACATAGCATTTTCCTTTAGTAAATGCTGCCATCAAATTGTGAAACATGTGAATGATGTCAAGTTACATGATGTCAAAGGAAATTGAAATAATTAAAGGTCTCATACGAGTTTCTTATAGAATATAATTGTCACGTCCTGGGACTTAAAAGTAGTCTAATTTTTATATTTATATATAAATTAGAGTTAAAACATAATCCTCACAACGTGGGCAGATCCGTCACGCGCATAAAAAAATTCTGATTCAAATAGACGGAATCTCCCCTGTACGCATACGGCTAGATAAATACAATAACACAAATAGAATGAAAAACATGATAATAAGTAACTAACTAATAATCAATCTTAAACCATTTAACAATAATCCAACTAACATGAACTAAATACTAAAATCCATAGAACTACTAAGAAAATCCAACATAGCATCTACTAATATCAATGGCATGATAAATTATAAGCGGAATAACAAAATATCTCTGAGCATAAGGTAAAGGCATGGTAATAGGCCAACTCTTTAGCTAGCATAATGGGACAGCTCTATCGTAGAATTCTCACATCAACGTCTCGACTGCTTACCACCCGACGGACCTGAAAAATGGGTCACCAAAGAGTGTGAGACACAATTGAATGTATCCCAGTAGGTACAACGAGCCGGTGATGAGCAAGTCGTACATACTGGTATACAATAATCGAAAAACAGTAAAGCTAGCATGAAGCAATAACATAGGCTAATATAAAGCAATAACATAGGCTGATATGAAGCAATAACATAAGTTGATATGAAGCAATAACTGTAAGCAAGTATGCGTCAAATGTAACGATAATCATCCAACCCAATCAGGTGCCACTGTGGTTTCTAGTATATCAGGCTAGTGCCTGATCAGAACTGATATATGCCCCACACCTGCAAGAATAGCAAAAGCATAGGGCTCAATATCACCTGGCATGCAGGTGTAGCTACATGACGTGCTCACGGGTCAATCAAACCTCTCTACCGGTAAAGAACACCATAATAGGGGCCAGTTCACTAGTGTATGTGAAAATGTACAGCTTGTGCATGGCGATCTCAATACGGATGCTCAAAGCTCACGGTCAGAAGACTGAAATACGGCGAATAGCCGAGGACTCCCAAACGGGATCATACATAGTCTCAGTGCCAAACAATGTCATACTAAATCATAAACTCCTATTCTATCATGCATGCCAATCATGATATACTAATATGTATAACCAATAATCAATAGGAGATATGTCAAGCAACAACTAAGAATGTCAACTACCACTGTGAAATAACACGACATATGTATATATGGAGCAGAGGTAAATCAAAGTGTCGAAAAGCAAGAACTTGAGGTAGGGCTAGCAAGATAACCAAAGGTCCGATCGACTACAATACCCAATCAGGTTACACTATGCCAATGCCCGGATCGAAGTACTCACCTCAGTGCAGGCGATCCAGGAATCTGCTGCTCAACTCGCGCAGAGGCTCCTAACTACTCGGGCCTAAACCAAAACCACAGATCAGATACTAACTCACACAAATCCAACCCATTGACTCATAATGTATAAAATAATTAAACCATTGATTTAAGTTAAGTCCCGGGATTTTGCCGGAATTTCTAGTAATCCGCCAATCGACCGATAATGGTCTGAATAGAGCCCACAGGCTACAGAACTTTACGAAACTTTACCTGCTACCCCGGAACGCTTCATTTAAGATGTCCAGGCAGCAATAATTAACACTGTACCACTAATAGTTCTAATTGTGCCATAAACACCGTAAACGCATCCGGAATCGCCGATTTCGGCTCTAGAAGTCTCCAACGTGAATCGAAAGTCGCTGGACCAGTCAGGACAGCGTTGAAAATAGCCAAGTACACCTAGCCATCATAAATGATCATCTACTTTGCTCGGATAGTGCGTTTTGCCCCGAAATGACGGTAAACCAGCGGTTTCGCCGATTGACGACTCGTTAATCGATTTTGACTTAATGAAAGCTACCGGACCCCAAATGAAAAGTACAAAAATCACATGCATGCTGCCCAAGGCAGGCCAAGTGGCTATAATTACAACTAGACCATTCTATTTTCCTCAGTTTGCATAATAACCTATAGATATAGCTTCTTTGGAGAGTTACCTTAATCTGAAGGCTTTCAGATTAAACTGGAAGTGTCAGGAGGTGGTCCTCGACTAGCTGGAACCCGTGCTCGCTGTCCAAGGTTCAGTTGATGTCCAGAAGACACACCGAGCCAACTTACAAGTTGATCATAAATTCAACCATCAATTTCTTCACAAACTATCCACATAAGGTAATTATGGAGTGAGCATCATGCTTAGGGGGGTCCAAGGGTCCAGGGGCTTGCCTACCTGAAGTCTCAAATCGTCGAAGTCGAGAGAACTCCGCTCCTTGATGTATTTGAGATGGTGCTGCCCAACAGGTGAACCGAAGCTTCTTGACTCCCAACTTGGGTGAGCACAGATATCTTTTGGGTCTCAGGGGGACCGTGCTTGCATTCAGAGCGAACGCCGACACTCGGGGTGGCCAGAAAGCTAACTCCGACCAAAAACTGCATCAACCAAAAGCTTAGTTGGCCGCACCAAGCTGCCTTCAGTTCCGTCAGCTCGGGGTCACGGGCACGGGCCAGGGAAGGTATGGTCAGATGAAAGGAGGCCCGCATGACACCTTGCCGGCGGTAGAGAGCACTGGTGGCACGGCTTTGCAAGCTGTGGCTAAGAATTTCAAATCTCGGCCGAGCTTCTTGCTCCAACGATAGAGAAGGCCCAAGGTGGCCTAGACCGAGCTGGGGGAAGGTTAGGGTCCCCCAGGCACAAACAGTGGTGGTGCAGTGCGGCGGCGACGACGGAAGCAAGCCCGCGACCGATCCTTCCCAGATCCAGCAAGATCAAGGCTTGGCGGCGGAGTTGCTGGTCGAGGAGGGTACACAAACGTCATAGGGCGATGACCGCGCGGTCCGGGGGATAGCACAACCGAGCGGGGTGCCCTCGAGTTCACAGCACCCCGAGAGAGAGAAAAGGTTGCTGCAGGGTTTTCCAGCGGCCTCGAGGCGGTCACCTGCTGGCATGTCGGCGATGAAGGAGGTGCTGGGGCCTATGAGTGTTAGTGTTGCGGTTCCCAAGTGTTGCAGCTTCAAGTTCTCCAAACCGAGGAGAGAGGAAGAACAAGAGGGTGGTGGTTCACTTTCCGGCGACCGGTGGCGGCGCAGGCGCAGGCAGTCGGGAAAGACGACAACGTGAGAGAGGAGATGCATGGTGATGATTTCTGTGAGGGCGGGGTGTACAAGGTTTTGCGGCTAGGGTTTCAATAAGAGAAACCCTAGGGTTTCTTATATAGACCCTTTGTCGTTTAGCGGAAAACAATCTCTACAAGCTACTTCTTCAACAACGCTCTTTACCACGCGTGTAAATCATCGTGGGGACCCTCCATGTTTAATATCTTGCGAAACAACACATAAAATATTGGGTTTTTTTGGGCAAAAATACACTATAAAAGTAGTGTTTTTCATATTTTCCGAGAGTTTCGGCTTGTTGAATTCGAAATCGAATGCTGTCATATCGTTTAGCTCGACGAGACCAATCAGGTAACGATTTTGTTTCGTCGCGTTTGGATCTCGTTAGGTCGCATTAGTCGTTTCTTAAGAAACACCTCTGATAATTTGAATTTTCGAATTTAGAAATTTCAGAAAATCAAAATCAAATTTGAATTTCCGAATTTAAATTTCACAGGTATTACAATAACAGTATTAGAATGTTTCCGAAATAAAAACAAGCTCTTACGCTATGGGTCATAAAATTATGAATAGTAACTAGTAAGCATTCTAAGAAGACGTAAAAATTTGCTCGTCAAGAAAATTACTTACCGCCTGCAACTACAATGTCATCAAACTGAAAACCAAATAAATAGGTTTGTTGCTCAATCTCCCGTATTGCCTCAATGTATCCCCTAATAAGCAAATTTGTCGATTACCAATAGCTAAAAATATATTTTTTAACCATAACAATAATTTGAAGCATTTATCTTTATTTTAGAGAGAATTTATAAAATACTTATGATCTCTATCTGGTAAGATCTTATGCCACCAATTACCATACTTTTTAATCTTGTTTACATGATTTTGATATTTTAATTAGCACAAAATTTAATTTACTACATCTTAAATTTCATAAGGTTTAGTATGAATAAAATCATAATTATGGTTTAAGATGTCCAATTTACGACCCGTGATTCGAAAGGTTGAGATATTTTATCCCGATTATCCAATATCTTCTCTTCAAATTTTATCCCAGGTTTTAGAATCATGCAAATTTCTTCTCTTCAAATTTTGTTATGTACCTATTAGTGTAAAAAACTTATATGCTTTGATGACATGTTCTTTCTTTTGGTTGTTCTGCTAGAAGTTTTCTTTCTTTTTGTTGCTTTAATTTGATTTCTCACATCATCAAATGATTCATTACTTTATTCTTTGTGCCTAGACTTTATCATCCTCCGTTTGGATTCGGTATAGAATCGGAAATATGAGGGATATTTCTCTTATTCTTCCAAACGTGTCAGAAATTAATTGGTATAGCTTGTTCCGGCACAACTAGTATAAGTGAGAATTACTGTTCTCGCTCTTTCCAACCACCCTCTTATATTTTTCTTAAATACCCTCCCACATCTACCGAGGCACCATCTCTCATCTTATTATTACATAATAAAGTTTGAGGGCAAAAAGATAATTTATCCTAATTAAAACTCTTTATTCTTCTTATTTCTCATTTTTATACCAAATACAAAATCTCTTATCCCTGTAATCATTCCAAACGCTTTTTTATACTAGTTCTGTATTTTATACTTATCTCTGGAATAAATAGTTCTGTTTTATTTCATTACCAAACGGGCCTTTTAATGTCTTTTGGAATAGAAAAATGACGAAATAAAAACAAGTATAATAATATAAGTGGTTCAGGTGGAAGTATATTAAATAATAACTAGTGAAGTAACCCGCGCGATGCGGCGGATATTAAATTTTTAAAAAATAATAATTTATTAATTAAAAAATTATAGAAAAAAAAATATTTAATATGATGTAGTATTACAAAGAGTAAAAACAAAAATTAACCAAAAAATACTATTGTCACGCCACGAATTTCAAAAAGTGCAGTAATTTATTTATTTTTTAATCAGAGTTTATAATTTAAAATTCAGGACTTGAACAGACCGCCACATGTACAGAAAATTTTCTATCCATACGGACAGAGACTCTTCTATACATGCATGGCAAAGCAAGTACAATGATACAATTAGAGATGCAACAGATACTAAAATAACTGAACAAATACATAACCACTACAACTAAATACATCCACATGACATAACATAATCCACAACTGCGCTTCAATTTCAGTTACAAAACAAATCAACAAATGTAAAAAAGAACCACAATAAAAAAAAAAAAAAAAAAACATGACATCTTTCAACAATCAACCAATCGAAATCTAAATTCTAAGATATGAATATCAGAGATTTTTTTTTTTTTCTTTTTTTTTGTGATCCTACATACTATCCTGGAATGCACTGTAGGTGGCGGACGCCGCTGCTGCAGGTTCAGCCGCCACTGTTGAATGTCTCATAATTCCTGCACCAAAGATAAAAGCACTGATTTAAAATAACATGTTTATAGTTGACAATTTGAAGTAATTTCAAACATACAAACTCGAGATTATTTTATCTCACATATTTTATGTTTTGTGTCTTGGAATTGAAATAATTTTTGCAATTGAGATTAGAATTTCGCACCTCAATATACCACATAAAAATATTAAAATATATTTAACAAAAAATTATTTACTTATACACGGATTTCTAAAAAACATGATAAATTTGCAAAAAAAAAAAATTCTATTTACATAGACAAAATATGTACTTTGATTCATGAGAAGATACAGAAATTACAATAAAAGACCTTTATTGCCTATTGTTGAATGTGTTCTCCTCCACTTTTTTTCCTTTTTCTTTGCTTGCCTGTTGTGTTGAAATGGTACAATTCATGGTCCAATTGAATTAGGTCACATATGTAATCTTTGTATTTTGCCGAACTTGCTTATTATATTAGAATTAGAATTCTACTACATAAAGTTTTAAAAGAAATCAATTATTATACTTAGAATATTAGGGGTAAAAAAGAATCAAATTACATAGAAATAAATTAAACAAAGAGACTATTATTGTAGAATAATTTGAATGAAACTTTAAAACAAAAGCTCAGATCTTGTTGTATTCTTGCATTATAAAGATTTTTTATCCTCTCATTCAAATCAGTAGCCTACTAAACAATTGACAACAAAATATTAAACAGCGCAAAAAATGAATAGTTTACAAAGAAGAGATTGAAAATAAAAACAAAGAAATAAAATATGTTGAATAAATTCTTAATTAGAAGTTGTAACTTCGTCCCACAACTAAGATCAAAATAGTAATCACTCATTTTCATGAGTTTGTGCAGCAACCGTGAAATTTAAATGATTTGAAAACTCAGAAAAATATAAATGTAAAACAAAATAATAATATAAAGAAAGCATTAGAATATGTAATTTTAAAAACTATCTAATCATTTAATAACAAAAGAATAGAAAAAAAAATTGCTAAAAAACTAAGTAATGAAACATATCAGTAGTTTCAACATTTCTAGTTTCAACATGAGGAAGGAATACAAAAAGAAAGAAGAATAGAACAAACAATATAAAAATTTGAATACAAAAAGAAAAAGAAGAATCATCAGAATTAGTACCAAAAGGAGTAAAAAAAATGTTAAAAAACTGATGATGTACACTAAGTAGCAGCACAATGACGAACAACTTAATGAGAGTTGTTATTATGTAGCCACAAAAATAGAGGCAATTGGTTAGTCGTCAGTGTATAGGAAGCGTCATTGCAAAACACTTTGCCTTTGGTGGATCAATCCTAATTTTTAAAAGATATAAATTATTATACTTGTAATATTAGGGGAAAAAAGAATCAAATAACACATAAATAAATTAAACAAAGAGGTTATTATTGAATGAAACTTTGAAACAAAGGCTCAGATTTTGATGTATTCTTGCATCATGAGGATCTTTTATCCTCTCATTCAAATCAATACCTTAAAGGGAAGAGAACAAACCTTGGCGGGATCGACGAAGGGAAAGGATCTGAGGAGGCCAAGGACTCGATTGGTGACCTCGTGCTTGTCGAGGGCGGATCTTGCTGCGGCGGCGGCGGTGATGACGGGCTGAGCGAAATCCCTAGATCCCGCACTATAGAGGAGGCCTCCTCTTCCACATCCATGGGCGAAGATTGGAGAGGAAGAGGACGACGATCTCAGGAGATTAGAGGATGAAATCGATAGGAAAAGAGATCAAACCTTGGCGGGGTCGACGAAGGGGATGGATTTGAGGAGGCCGAGAGCTCAATTGGTGACCTCACGCTTGTCGAGGGCAGAGCTCGCGGCGGCGGTGGGCTGAGCGAAAGCAATGGACCCCGCGCTGTAGAGGAGATCTCCTCTTCCACCTCCATAGGCGGAGATTGGATATCGGAGAGGAAGAGGACGACGATATCAAAAGACGGATCGCGTTCCTACATGATGTAAAATAAAATAATTAGTTAACATAAATAAAATTTAATCATCCTATCTCTACTAAATTCATATTTATGGTGTAAGCTGTAATACTATTTTAATTTATTTAAAAGGTTACATGATCACTTTTTATATATTTAAAATAAGCTATTATAAATCAACTTTATATATTTTATTAGTAATAATTAAAAATTATTTGACAAATTTTTTTTAACTTCTCTTAAACATAACTGTTAACATTAACTATATACATGAACTCTCTAATAACTCGTAGTCATAACTCAAATTAATTCTCATACATAACCTTCAAAATAATTCTTTCATAAGATCCAAATTTATATATATATATATATATATATATATATATATATATATATATATATATATATATATATATATATATATATATATATATATATATAATCTAAATGAGAATATGAAGTTCACATATATATATAAAAAGAATCAAAGCTATTTTTTAAAAAATATAATAATTTTTCTTTTTTATGATATGAATTTTATATGCACAATTCACTCTTGATATGTAAAAAAATTAATTTTTCTTTTTTATGATATGAATTTTATATGCACAATTCACTCTTGATATGTAAAAAAAATATGATTATATTGTTCACATGGGGTTGTGTATTTTAATTAGGTTTTTTTTTTTCAACAAAATATCTTTTTGTATGTTTATGTAAGTTACCCTGCATTTATTAAAGATTAAAATTCCATTTTTTTGCTCCACTAATTTATAGTGTCTATTCTAATAATTATTAGCATTAACTATTACGAAGTGCGTGGTGTAGAAAGAGAGAGAAGGAGAGAGAGAAAAAGAGGTGGGAGATTAAATTGTAGAGAGAGAGAGAGAGAGAGAGGTGGAAGATGGGGGTTGGGAAGATGAGGGGTTGTGAGGTGCCAAAGGAGAGAGAGAGAGTAGACATCTCATTGTAAAAAAAAAAAAAAAAAAAAAAAAAAAAAAATGTTTCAAACTGTGTGGAGAATACGCCACGTCAACAAAAAAAAGTTGAGGATTAATATATAGGTATAGATGGGCCTGTGAAGTTAGAATACTTAAGATTTAATTAATGTCTTTGCACACATTTAATAACTAGAGTGTTAATATAATAAAAATTTTAATATTGAGAACAGTTGAATTTGAGTTGGAATATACAATTCTTAAGCATTTGATGCTTAACTAGACCTATATGTGAGGACCCGGAAATTCCCACGTTTGGATTACTGTTGGATCTGCGGCTTCTGAAGAACCATGTTGGGTGTTAGAGGTGTTTGCGCGCATATTGGACCCAAGATTTGGACTCGGCATGAAAAACGGGTCAAGTTTGCTTTCCCGGGAATTTTTGAGAAATTTTAGAAGTGGAATTTGGCAAATCGGACTTCGGATTTGGATTCAGCGCGCGAAAACGGTCAAGATGGACTATTTACTTGTATTTTTCGGAGCTCGGATGACCCGGCACGGATTTCGAGGCGTGGGGTTACTGTTCCGGCGGCCGGAGTTGCGCCGGCGGCGGCGGCGGACGGCGGACCGCGGCGGCGGGCCGAGGAGAGGCCGGTCGGTCCACCGCGGGAGTCGTGCACCGGGCGCGGGCCACGTGGCGCCTCCCGATTGGCCGGCGCGGCAGGCGCGGTCCATGGAATATCGCGGGTGCACGGTGGACCGGAGCGGGACGCGTGGCGTGATGGCATTGGCTGGTGCACGAGCGCGCGGTCCACGCAGCTGGCAGCAGGTACCTCGGGATGCGGGCCCGACACGGGGCCGTGGGCGGCGCGGCCGCGCACGTGGGCGCACGTGGGCGCGACGTGGGCGCGGCCGGGCGCACGTGGGCGCGAATCCCGAGGAGTTGACTCCGCGTTCGGCGGCATAGCAGGAGGACACGTGGCGCGACGCGGTTGGCCGCGCTCGCTGTTGCCTGTTCGGGGACACGTGTCACTCCAGGGACGATTCGGGCGCAGCCGGTTTGGGGTACTTTCTGGGTCACTGTAGCAGCCCGGAAGTTGTGGGCGCCCGAAAGTTGGGACAAAATGGGTATTTCAGGATTTGTTGAGTTGGGGCTATAAATAGCCCCCTTTGGCCTGCGTTTTGAAGGTTTTGCCGAGCTCTTCTCAGGCAGAGGTTTTAAGAGGAAATGTTCCTCACCTTGTGCTCCACCTTGTGATGGATTTACAGAATTTTTGGAGGCCTCGAGATCCGCGCTTTCTGCGACGCGGCGCACTGCGACGTTTCTTGGATTTTGGCTTCTACCGTCGCCTTTCAGTGTGGGAGACCCCCTGTGCTACCCCGATGGAATTTTTAGACGATATCTGCGGCACTGGAATCATGAGAGGTACGTCTTCGACTTTCATGTTGATCATCTTGCTGGATTCAGAGTTTATGACACGGTTTTCGAGGCATTTCTAAGCCACTATTTTCTGGTGGAGTTTTTGGACAGCGGCCTCTTGCTAGAATTTTATCTCCGCACCCGAGTGTCGGAATGAGACGAGCCTATACACTTTTTGGATCTACTCATCGCAAGGATTATCGTTGTATTTTTCCAGGATTTTTCTGAGGCTTGCCCGAAGGTATACTATTCCCCTTTTATCTGTGTTTGAGTTTACAGTTGTGTGGTTGTGAGTGTTTGCGCACCTGTACTGTGGAATTTGTAACTTGGCCTACGGGGCTCGGATTTGGGCGTGCAGGTACCCGTTTCGAAGGTCTCGACGAGACGCTCGCTGTGATATTTTTATCGGAATTTTCAGGGCACTTTCTGCAGGTGGAAATTTCAGATCTTCAGGACTGTCTTCTGCAGATTTTTGTACTTGGTTATTTTGTGGAATAAAGTGTAACCTTGGACCTTTTGTTGTACCCAGGAGTATTTGCGGATGTTTGTGAACCCGTTGGAGTTGAGGATTAGTGGAGGTTGTTGCTTCTGGTGTTTTCAGCTGTGGAACTCCGGACAGTTAGCATTTTCTGGTGGGTGGCCTTGTCTTCACGACCTATGGACTGTGCATTAATTCTATCTGTGTAGGGACTTGCATGTTATAGATGTGTTTTATATAGCATGCTAGATTATAGGAATTGATGTTCCTGATGTTGATAGATCATCATGTATTTATTGTCCTTCCCTACAAGCTGTTGATTATTGTTATCTTGGAATTTGACCTAGCACCCCTGTCATATGATTGCATGTGTAACCAGACTGGTAGAAAACCCTCACTTGGGCTAGGGTTATTTCTGCTTTAGACATCCACACTTCTATCTTTCCTGGACATAGTGTTCTTCCTCGCCCGGGTAGTGGGCCGAGTGGTCAGGAGTTATCTTTTAGTGTGGGATGCATGTTACACTTGTGCTTGGGAGCAGAGTGGCGTCTGGTAGATGTAGTTGGTTGTTCATCTGTAGCGGGAGCCGTTTGGGTAGACGGCGGTCCCGAGATGTTTTATTTTTCTTGTTTTATCTGTCGCCGCTGTGCTAGTGGCAGCGGTAGATCAGTGTTAGCAGGACCTTAAACCCAGAACCTTTTTGGACACACATATGATTTTTGTCAACCAAATATTTTCTTCCAAGCATCGTAGGGTCGCCTGAGTCTGTTCCTGTTTGATTGGACGAAGGCATTAGCCCTTCGAGGCTTAGATATAAAACTTGGTTTCAACTGTTTTCCTAAGCAGAACTAAAAATCATTAAATATGGATTTCTTACAGATCAGATGGCTTCAGTAAAAAATGTCACAGTTTTTCCTATAAATTAACCACCGAGATGATTCGAGTGGTCTGGGTTCTAAGGTCTGCCTTTTCTTGGGACGAGAACAACGAGAGGCTATGCCTAGAGCCTGTTCTTGTTTGATTTGGGTTGTAGGTTCTAGTATTTCGGTGTTCCCGGACCCTTCATTGGGTCAGTGGTTGAGATGTTCGGCCTGTTTGGCCTGTTGAGTCAGCTGTTCGCAGTGGATGCGATGTCGGCCTGTTGAGGCAGTTGTTCGCAGTAGATGCGACGTTTGGCCTGTTTGGCCTGTTGAGACAGTTTCTCGCAGTGGATGCGACTTGGTGCCATGAGTTGGTAGAGTGTGATCTAGAGGTTGCTTCTCTGATTTAGTGGTGGAGGTGGTTCTCCCACTTAGCCTTGAGGATCTTGGGGTTCTGGCAGATCGAGTCGTGGAGGTTTCCCGACTCAGCCATGGTCGTGCATTTATCAGATTGAGTCGTTGAGGGTTCTCCGACATAGCTGTGAGAGTGTGTTGGGCTATTCCTGTTCGAGTCGAGGTTCTTTTTCCGACTGAGTTGTGCTTTGAGCTTGGAGTTACCGATCTGTTTGATCGTGGATCATAGCCTGCATGAGCCACATTTGAGCTTGACAGAGATACTTTACAGAGATACTTGAGATGGGTTACTTTTTACTCGAGCGGGTCGCTCCCCTCGAGTGCCACTCCGGAGTAGGCGAGACCGGGTTGTTATACCGGCGTGAGATTTAGCTTTTCTATCGCGACTTGTCGTTGCATTTGTCCCTCTGGCTGTGCTGGTGTTGGCAGTCATGGACGTCCTACGTAAGTCCGCTCCTCCGGGACGTAACGGCAGTAGGTTGGCGCAGGCTTGACTGGACCCGAGGAGGCAGTCAGTTCAGATTGAGTGATCAGAGATGAGAGTTAGTTGTGGCATCATGTTCTTTCTGTCCCACTCTTTGAGCATCTAGATAGAGGCATAGTAGCTGTAGAGTTTACTTTTCCCAGCTTTCCTTACAGCACTGCTTTTGTTACTTTATGCCTCTAGTGGACTTAGTGGGCAGACCGTCGGGCTTGTTGGCGGCACCCACTGAGAACTACTTGGGACGTAGTTCTCACACCCGTCGTGGTGTCTTTTCCCACAGGAACTTCTACTCCAGTTCCTGTTGTTCCTGTTGCTGATCCTTCTGACCGAGGCGAGGGAGTCGCGAGCTAGTTCCCTACCCGTCGTTGGAGTGTAGCGGTACCCCTTCAGAGGAGAGCTTCAGTAGATTAGTTATTTTATTTTCCTCCTTTGAGAGACTGTTGTAGTGAGGATTGTTATGTATTGAGAGCCTGTACACTGATGTATTTATTGGAGATACCTCCCGGTTGAGTTCTGAGTTTGTATATGAGGATTCTGTATGATTATCATTTTTGGGAGACGGACATTGTTGTGTTATTTCCAGTTGTACAGTGATTGATTTAGTTATACAGCAGATTTTTATTTATAGCTCTGATATCTGTTTAGCTGTAGTACTTTTCTTGCAGGTAGGACGCTTCACCTATGCGGGTTTGGCATAGGTGGCGGATCTGTTGGCGAGCCGGGTCGCAGTTTCGACCCCGGGGCGTGACAGATTAGAGTGGTATCAGAGCCTAGGTTGTAGGTCATTGAGGACTTAGAAACCCTAGGCTTGTGGTTGGACATTAGGATGACTACGTGAGAGTCGTGACTTTTAGCGAGAGTCCTGATCGAGTTTTGTACCTCTCCCAAGAGACGGGATGAGTGATTGGCATGTTTATGCTCCTAAGCGATTATGTTGGCTGCAGACAACATAATGTTGTGGGATTGGTAACATGCCTTAGACTTTCGCTGGATTGGGTCGTATGGTTGTTGTGTCCTGATGTTTGTTATTGTGCAGTGGTACCTTCAGTTGTACTTGTGGCACCGACTGAGCAAGCAGCCCCTCCGTGTCGATGAGTAGTGCCGAGGCATCGAGGCAGGATGGATAGTGGATAGTAGCTGAGCTTAGGGACATCATTGATCGATGGAGCCAGTCCCGGCAGTCTGAACCATCCCGATTCATAGGTTTGAGTTGGAGCCTTTGTAGGCAGAGTCGTAGTTGGTGGTCACGGAGTGATCAATTAGGAGCCTCCCTGTGCTAGTGAGTTTTTGCAGTTGATGAACTGCGCGGTCCAGATTTCGAGGGACGAGGCGCATAGGATATGTTTGGCGGGGAATGGTTTGCGCCAGGATACCTTTCAGTGTAGTTGGTCCCTCCGTTTTGGATTATTGACGCTTCGATGGGTAGGCATTGTGTTTGGAGCGTGGCGCTGCAGTTCCTTGGGATAGGGATCTGCCGCCAGAGGCGAGATATGGATATCGGCGCTTGGCGTCGGGTGATGGAGGACAGACCGACCGGTAGTGGCATTTCTGATCTCCTTACCTGGATAGCGAATTTTCGAGATGCCAGAGATCGGGTGGACCCCGACGGCAGCATCAGCATCTATATCAGAGTAGCGCAGCAGTAGCGTGGATTTGTTATCTGCGGAGGACTTTATTCATCGCCTCAATGTGAGCAGAGACTGAGGTTGTGCTCCCTTGTGGATAGTCCTGATTTTCAGGCAGATTGGGCGACAACCACTTGCTTTGAGCGGATGAATCTGTGCCGCCCGGTTGGAGGGCGCCACGGTAGTGGATCGAGTTGTCGCAGGTGTGATTTCATCACAGCAGTCGGAGTAGGAGCATGTTGCATTCCTGCATGGACTAGAGGCAGATTTATTACCACATGCACTTGAGGTACAGGTTCCTGTTAGTGTTGTGTATGTGGGGGAGGCCTGTGGATTATGTCCTATGCAGTTGAGGCCGCGAGATATACGGGTAGACTTATTGATAATTATGGCAGTTCGGCGTTTCGACCTAGTGCTTGGGTTTTGGTTGGCACAGTGCCACAGGATGTTAGACTGCGGAAGGAGAGGACTTTGACCTTCTGTGAGGCAGACGAGAGGAGATTTGGTTGTTGAGGTCGTTAGAGCACACTGGTTATAGCGACAGTGTGAGAGGTGCTTACGGCGGCACCGGGACCCAAAGATATCTCCGTTGCCACGAGTTTCCGGGTGTGATTTCACCTGAGCTGTTGATAATGCCGCCGGTTAGGGAGATAGAGATTGAGTTTGGCGTGGTTCGGGGAACCGCGCCACCCTCGACAGCACCTCATTGGATATTGCCAGTGGAGCTGTGAGAGCTGATGGCGCAGTTGCAGGATCTGATGGATCGAGGGGTCTGTTTGACCTAGTGCCACGCCGTTGTTATACGGTGGTGATGCCACATCGTTGATACACGACTGTGAGGGCCCTTTTATGGTTCGAGTGTAGTCAGGTCCGAGTATTATTCTGGACCTTTTGATGGAGTTATACTCCGGCAGTTGTACGACTATTGCAGGTACAGATTTTGGAATCATACGGCTGAGTATTTCGTCAAGATGGTGTTCAGGACACGGTAGGGGCATTATGTTATAGTGAGGCCAATTGGATTGATTAACGCCCTGCCACTCTTTTGGTTTGAGGAATTGTGCTCCAGCTGTACTTGTTTGCATTGGTAACAAGATCCTCCAGGGATATTATGATCTACTCCCAGAGCGACTTGGAGCATAAGGAGCACTGGTGGATGTGTTACCATGCTGTGTGGATGAAGCTGTATGCCAGGTTGTTGAGATACAAGTTTTAGCTTTAGAAGCTTACCTTCTTGGGTCACATTGTGTTAGCCATAGGAGCGGCGGTGGATTTCCGGCCAATGTGGATGCTATTTGAGTTTGGCTGAGATCAACATTTATTGTTGAGGTGAGGAGCTTTTTGGATTTCGCAGTGCCAGGAGAGCATGGCGAATGGATGATGAGACTGGTACTAGCGCCGATTGCAGCTTTGCCAGAGATGGGGGATGGACCTTTGTGTTAGTGGTGCCTCCCATAGTGGCTGTGGAGTTACCATTGGGTTATTCTTGAGCATTCAGCACCACCCCGACAGGGCCACTGTGGTGGCGGATACCTGGAGACGGATAGCTTTTCGGGGTTGAGTTTAATGGTTCCACAGTTGGCGCTAGGTGGGACCGTTGCGGAACAGGGCTCGAGGTTGTGTCCCTGAGGGTCCCTTTTGACGGTAGACTGCGGTGAAGCAGCCCCTGCGGATGGTCAGGATCCGAGAGTGACTGAGCGAGGACCCTAGCCGATTAGGGCTTCTTTTCCTTGGATGACTGTATGGGTGTCTCGGATCGCCTGGTTGAGCTGGCACCAGGGAGCGGTGTTGGTGCGTGCTACATTGGTTGTTCTCTCTTTTCCCCCAGCCTTTTGTTGGCGTTCGTGATGGTCCTTCCACGTCTCATCTCAGGAGTGTTAGGCTTGTGGATTCCTCGCCCGTGATGGACTCGTTTCCTTTGAGATCTACGAGTACTTGTGGTACGAGGGACGCCCGTTGCGAATTCCTGGCTCGTGAGATGAGAGAATTACGCAACCGGGCCATGCCGTACTGATTATTATTTTGTTGAGGAGTAATCACGGGGAGTGAGTAGCGACCGGGGAGTTGGAGACTGTGCTGTTGGATGCTTACCCTTGGCTTTGAACTCCCTTTTGAGCCGTGTTTGTTTCGAGGACGAAACTTTCTTTTAGTGGGGGAGGATGTGAGGACCCGGAAATTCCCACGTTTGGATTACTGTTGGATCTGCGGCTTCTGGAGAACCATGTTGGGTGTTAGAGGTGTTTGCGCGCATATTGGACCCAAGATTTGGACTCGGCATGAAAAACGGGTCAAGTTTGCTTTCCCGAGAATTTTTGAGAAATTTTAGAAGTGGAATTTGGCAAATCGGACTTCGGATTTGGATTCAGCGCGCGAAAACGGTCAAGATGGACTATTTACTTGTATTTTTCGGAGCTCGGATGACCCGGCACGGATTTCGAGGCGTGGGGTTACTGTTCCGGCGGTCGGAGTTGCACCGGCGGCGGCGGCGGACGGCGGACCGCGGCGGCGGGCCGAGGAGAGGCCGGTCGGTCCACCGCGGGAGTCGTGCACCGAGCGCGGCCACGTGGCGCCTCCCGATTGGCCGGGGCGGCAGGCGCGGTCCATGGAATATCGCGGGTGCACGGTGGACCGGAGCGGGACGCGTGGCGTGATGGCATTGGCTGGTGCACGAGCGCGCGTTCCACGCAGCTGGCAGCAGGTGCCTCGGGATGCGGGCCCGACACGGGGCCGTGGGCGGCGCGGCCGCGCACGTGGGCGCACTATGGGCGCGCCCGTGGGCGCGGCCCGGGGCGCACGTGGGCGCGAATCCCGAGGAGTTGACTCCGCGTTCGGCGGCATAGCAGGAGGACACGTGGCGCGACGCGGTTGGCCGCGCTCGCTGTTGCCTGTTCGGGGACACGTGTCACTCCAGGGACGATTCGGGGCGCAGCGGGTTGGGGTACTTTCTGGGTTACTGTAGCAGCCCGGAAGTTGTGGGCGCCCGAAAGTTGGGACAAAATGGGTATTTCAGGATTTGTTGAGTTGGGCTATAAATAGCCCCCTTTGGCCTGCGTTTGAAGGTTTTGCCGAGCTCTTCTCAGGCAGAGGTTTTAAGAGGAAATGTTCCTCACCTTGTGCTCCACCTTGTGATGGATTTACAAGAATTTTTGGAGGCCTCGAGATCCGCGCTTTCTGCGACGCGGCGCACTTGCGACGTTTCTTGGATTTTGGCTTCTAACCGTCGCCTTTCAGTGTGGGAGACCCCCTGCGCTACCCCGATGGAATTTTTGGACGATTTCTGCGGCACTGGAATCATGAGAGGTACGTCTTCGACTTTCGTGTTGATCATCTTGCTGATTCAGAGTTTATGACACGGTTTTCGAGGCATTTCTAAGCCGCTATTTTCCTGGTGGAGTTTTTGGACAGCGGCCCCTTGCCAGAATTTTATCTCCGCACCCGAGTGTCGGAATGAGACGAGCCTAGACACTTTTGGATCTACTCGTCGCAAGGATTATCGTGTATTTTTCCGGGATTTTTCTGAGGCTTGCCCGAAGGTATACTATTTCCCCTTTTATCTGTGTTTGAGTTTACAGTTGTGTGGTTGTGAGTGTTTGCGCACCTGTACTGTGGAATTTGTAACTTGGCCTACGGGGCTCGGATTTGGGCGTGCAGGTACCCGTTTCGAAGGTCTCGACGAGATGCTCGCTGTGATATTTTTATCGGAATTTCAGGGCACTTTCTGCAGGTGGAAATTTCAGATCTTCAGGACTGTCTTCTGCAGATTTTTGTACTTGGTTATTTGTGGAATAAAGTGTAACCTTGGACCTTTTGTTGTATCCCAGGAGTATTTGCGGATGTTGTGAACCCTTGGAGTTGAGGATTAGTGGAGGTTGTTGCTTCTGTGTTTTCAGCTGTGGAACTCCGGACAGTTAGCATTTTCTGGTGGGTGGCCTTGTCTTCACGACCTATGGACTGTGCATTAATTCTATCTGTGTAGGGACTTGCATGTTATAGATGTGTTTTATATAGCATGCTAGATTATAGGAATTGATGTTCCTGATGTTGATAGATCATCATGTATTTATTGTCCTTCCCTACAAGCCTGTTGATTAGTGTTATCTTGGAATTTGACCTAGCACCCCTGTCATATGATTGCATGGTAACCAGACTGGTAGAAAACCCTCACTTGGGCTAGGGTTATTTCTGCTTTAGACATCCACACTTCTATCTTTCCTGGACATAGTGTTCTTCCTCGCCCGGTTATGGGCCGAGTGGTCAGGAGTTTCTTTTTAGTGTGGGATGCATGTTACACTCGTGCTTGGGGGCAGAGTGGCGTCTGGTAGATGTAGTTGGTTGTTCATCTTAAGCGGGAGCCGTTTGGGTAGACGTG